>JAHTLZ010000021.1:417900-468732 GCA_023846285.1 Phrynocephalus versicolor
AAATCTTTAAAATAAAAGTTGGACATCATCCTGTTTTTCTACCTGGGCTCAGGACTAAAAAGCTGAATATGCACTGAGTCTTGCCATTTTTCAATAAAAGAAAGAAGAGACTAAGAGAGTAATCTGAAAATAGCAATACTTTATTTCATTCTTTCTTACATTGTCATAAATGTCATTTTCAAAACAAGAGCTCTAATTAGGAAAATGATGCACATACAAATATCCTACAGGAATCAACTATACAGAAATATACAAAGCCTTCAATATTAGTTTATTTAAATTACTATGTTAGAATGCCCAACATCCTAAATCTTGGCATTTAGGTGCATGAACCAGGTACACGCAGTTCAACCAGCTCTTATCGTCCAAACTACAAAAGATAAACAAGCCACTTGGGGGGAAAAATCCTACAGAGTTTACATGTATCTACAACAGTGCAAATGTATCACAGCGTGCAAGCTGTAGCAGTCTCTACAATAGCAAAACCAAGAGAAGCAAAATAATACACTGTGCATTAGATTGTCAAAAGAGAAGACCTAATTAATACAGTATTCACACACTTTAGCACGCTGTGTTTTTGACAGATTACTTGCATTGACTTTTGCTTTTTGTGTACAAAATGCCTTTAAAAACTGACTCTCTCTCACTCTCTCTCTCTCTCTCTCACACACACACACACACACCCTTTTAAACAACTGGTTAAGATTTAAGGGCACCAGGTCACCAATCTGGAGAGCTGGCATAGCGCAAACAATATGGGATTACAGTAGGGCCCCCATTTCCATGGCATAACTATCCACGTTTTCAATAATCCAGTCTGGAATGTAAAAAATACTAAAAGAAAAAACCCCAGGGGAAAAAAACAGAAATCCATGATGTAATTACCCAAAATGGCCATTAAAGGGAGTCAGAGACAATGCTATAGAGAGGCTCACTATTATCCGTTGGTTTCAGCATTGGTTCAAGGCTTGGAACCAGCTGCTGCCGATACCTTTGTCCTACTGTACATTCTAAAATCATGTTCCTTCTTTACTTATAAAATTCTTTAGTAACAATTAAGTTTTTATTTTAAAGCTACAAGGATATACATCCATGATTTCTTTCTCACAATCAAGGGTTTATTAAATTGCAAAGGACAGTTGCAGTTCGGTAGACGGCTGCTTAGTGACTATCAGATACCTAAATGAAAACTGCCAGGAATATTATGGAGAAGGGATTAATATTATGCATTAGAAAATACCACTGGACTACCTTCTTACTCCAATCTTTTCTTGAGATCTAGTTAAAACCTTTTAATGATGTGTCTTAACTACCTTGTTTGCTATCGAAAAGCAGAATAAAAATGTAATAAAGAAAAATGCCCAATAAATCCTACTAAATTTAGTGGGGATTATTTCCAGGTAAATGAGTCAAGGATGAGAGATAGATGAAGCCTATCTTTTCATTTACTGCATGTTGTAAAGCTTCACTGGAGAAGGTATCAGGTGTTCACAGCCTGCACATAAAATACACAAGTGTCTAAATTGTCTAAATGACAACTTTTCCATTTGAAACATCTAAAAAGCGGCCTGACCAATTTGTTGTTTGGTCAACACACCAGAAACATCTCAAGCGATTTTCATATATTAATTGGGCATATCCCAAATCAATGGAGAGTTTTGACTTTTGATCTTCCGTCTCAAAACCTCCCCACATCCACCTGCAGGTCTGAGCAAAGCCTTCCTCCATGCAGGCACTTGCGTGATTCAGGATTATGCCTTTCACAGATTCTTGAATAGCTTGGAAAAGGTCCAAACACAAGCTATTTATGGACACACAGGAGCTCTCTCTTTATCTGCAGATTAGGAATAGGAATAGTTCTGAGCCGCCCACTCCCACATGTTCACTATCTCTAGACAAGGTGCTGGTTGTTTGAGAATGCAGTCTCCTTAAAGGGAAAATACTATTTAACATGATTTTACCTCAATCAACTTTTGCCTCCTTCACTTGCTTTTGGTTTCTTAACTGGTCAGTTTGAAGGTCACCCAGCTTTATTTCCATATTGCACGTCTCAGGCACCTTGTGCTGAATGATCTTCATGCCTGGAGGAAGAATTACAAGTTTGCAGGAGGAAGAAATGTGTGTTGGCCTTTAAAAAGTGATCTCAGTGTGTGAAATGGGTGTGTATAGTGTTCTTACTGAAGTGGGGGGTGGGGGAGGAAGTCCTGAATAAACCTGAGGGGAAAGGTTTGTGATGTTAGTAAGATAATAAATTGGCAAGGTTACTTACCACTGCTAACTTTACATGTCAATCAGCCAATTTTTATTTCAGACAGGAAGTATTTCATAAGTATATCAAATACTCATGGATACTGCTGTTCGATGATTAAATGATTTAAATATCTAGCCTTAGGTTTTGTTGCTCTCTTAACTGCTCATACATAATATATCTCACTAATTATTCACTTCTCATATTACTGGTACGTGTTTTTAAAATCTCATAGAATTTAATTTTTAAATGTTTAACATTCTCTATATATTGTCCTTGTGAAGTCCTGTATTTTGTAATGTCATACAAAATAAATAAATCAAACTCATGGAATAAACTGTCTATAATCCTGTGTTGGTTTCCCTCATATCAGGCTACTCATAAATTCGAAACCTCTCTTTTGCACTCTAAACAAAACTCAAGTTATTTGGGCTTGTTGGAAGAACAAAGAGGAGTTTCAATGTGATACCAACCAGCTGAAGCTTTTCAAACTTGTTTCAAAGTTAAGCATCTATTTATTTCAAGTAGAAAATTAGATGTATACTTTCTGCCACTGGAATCAACCGGTCATAGGAATCATTTAATATACTTTGTATGGGATTCCTGGAATACCAGCAATCTTAAGATCCTAAGATTGTCTACTGCAAAGTCCTATAGCTATTCTTGTAATTGATAACTCATATATTTTAGAAAATACTATAATTAGAAGTAATTGCTACAATTTATGCATAATGTCATTAACTGTTACTGATGCCACAGGAATTAGTGCCAGTAGTAGTGTAGAAAATGACTACTACATGAATATACTATATCTGAAAAGAAAGAATAGACTAGATCTCAAAAGCAGCTCATTTACAGTTATTTTGTTATGCCCGATATACCTTTCTGAAGTTTCATTACTGTAATTGGGTAGGACCACCTTTGCCAACTAAATTATTTTAACCCACTACATTCCCAATCTGAATCAGTGCATGATTCTTGTATTAAATATTCAGTTATACTATTTGTCAAAATGAATAAGAGGAACCATAATAGTTCTAAGCCACTAATTAAGCCAATCTGTGTGTATCTACACAGATGACTGAACAATTAGGGAATTCTAACCCTGTAGAGCACATACAGCCTTAATAACTTGGCTGCCGGTGGGTTTATATATGATGCCTGGAATCAGACAATATATTGATTTAAAGGTACAACAGGATTGGCCATTTCTACAAAGCCTTCCTCAAACTGCTCAGTCATAAAAGAAACTAGAGACAACATTACCGTCCAGAAGAACCCAATTATATTGGGACCAATGAAAATGAATACATGTAATGAGGCAAGGTCAAGGTCTCATATGTGCTATATTAAAGTAATGTAGATTTCTTTTGTTGTTGTTCTTGGTTGTTGGTTTTTTGAATAAGAAATATAAAGATGCATCCTTTAAAACCAGGAAATACATACATTAACTAAAAAACATATTGTATGCATTATAAATAATCAGGGGAAATAAATACTAAAATTCATTCTGGTTAGAATCCAACATCAGTTCCAAAAGTGAAACTACAGTCAGGACTAATATGGGCCATTGCGGAGTCATCATTCTTGCTACTTAATCAAGGAAAGTGCCATTTAATTTTATGTAAATTATGTAAATTCAAGATACAACAAGGGCATAGACACCATTGTGGCCTTACACCACAGCTATATGAGGTCTGTGGCTTGGAAGAAGCAGATAGTGCTTTTTAAAATTATTTTATTTTGCTTGATGAGAAAAACCATTTTTCTGATTTTTTAAAAGAAAATCGCTTCCTTGTTATAATTTTATGTGTGAAAAATATATTAAAATAGATATACTGTAATGGCTACATGTTGTCAGCCACCATCATGATCTACATCTGCTGATATTAACCTTTCCACCTTGCCTCTCGAGATAAAAGCAAAATACTGTATTAGAACCCAAAAGCTAATATCTGGAGATAAAAGGAAAAATGCTGTATTAGAACCCAAAAGCTAATAGCTGCACAGCCACTTCACAAAGATACAGACATATTTCATTTTTGCTAAATATAGTTTTTCTTAATGCAGCTGACAGAACATCTTTTCAGCAGAAAATATACAGGAAAGAAAAATAAACACACCTATGTGGGTTTTTTTAAGATGCTTCCTGTAAACGTGCTATTATCATCTCCCCTGCATATGGTATTCCAATGGAACCTTTAAAATATTACTTTCTATTTACATTACACACACACACACACAAATGATTTTTTTCTGTCTGAGAACACTTCCTAATAGGAATAATGGACAAAAATGTGATGCTCAAACAGTTTGAAAGAAATAACTGGGATACACATGCACATGACATGTAAATGTATGCCCTCTAAGGGAAGAAGGCAATGTGATGCTATTTGTTTCTAGTTGTTACCGTTGAAAAATATGATAGCGATCTTTTGGAAGTCAAGGTATCAGCAATGGAGTCAAACCAGATAATATTCATAAAAACAATTTGTTAGAGATATATAAGAGAAAACAAACCAAGGAGGGATTGTTGTGTTATCTTAAAGACTAACATATTTATTTTTAGAATGAGTCTTCTTGATTTAAAATCTACTTTCAGGATCAGAAGACAGCTTTTAAGGGATAGGGGATGGAGTGAGACACAGGAAAGAGAAAAAGGAGTGAAGGCCATTGGTCCTTGTTTGTCTGTCTTCTCACATATTTGTCACCCAGCAGGGAAAGAATCCTAAGAAGCCAGCACTATAGGTACCCAAGAGGCCTGAAGACTAAGACGGTTACTTCACATCCCTCTCATTGCGGTTCGCGGTCCTGCTTGGGACCAGTATGAAGAAATGTTACTGCACGTCCATTGTGTGACAACGGGAGTTCATCCCAACCATGCCCCCTGAACTGGGATTTAAGCGTGAAGAGCCATACCTCTCCCTGACCTCGGGAATCTCTTGTCTTGGTTCTTGTTTTGAGACGAGAGCCCGTGAAGTAAGGCTCGTCACGCAACATGCACATTCTCCATCTAGTGGCAGGAATGCAAAGTTGCATTCTCCAGTACAATCCCAATGGCATAAACAATGCATTGCAGAGAGATAAGAAGGCATAAAACCTCTAACTTTGCTGCTTAACACATGAAAGCCAAAGTTACAGAGAATTGAAATATCAAAAAATGGAAGGTCGGACCAAAAAAAGAGAGAAAATGAAGACAGGGAAATACAGATGTTGTCACGAAACAAGGACGTGAAGTAACAGTCATCACGATACCTTCAATCATGCACGTGGGTAAACGGAAGCAGGGACAGAACTGGGGCAAGACCTCGTGACCGTGAACGATGTTATCACGAAACAAACATAATCTTGGAATGAGGAAGGATGTGAAGTAACCGCCTAAAGGTCTTCCCCTTAACTGCTCCTCAGCTGAGTTTTTCATGGGCCAAGTCAAGCCAAGCCCTGTGAGTACAGGGGTGCTACCTCATGCAATATGGGCTGCAAGGAATATTTCCAATCAGCCTGAAGGAAGTGCAGTGGTCAATCTTAAGGGTAGGGTTTGATGGCAATGGCTCTTTTGACTCCTCCCCATCCCTGCAAATCAACAACCATGAAAACAAGAACAAAACAAAACAAAAATGTTAGCAATTGATTATAATCCCTGATGTCCCTAACTTAACTGTACTATACATCTACATAAAGATTCAAAGGATAGCCAAAAGACAGCAGTTAATTAACACAGTAATTAAGTAGTGATAATAAGGTGAAGTATTGTTCACTGTAACTGATGTATTTATACTGCCTATGGGGACAAAAAAGAGTCTTCTTCCTATATTGTTAGCAAAATTCTGCAGTAGAATTCATGGTTCCAGCAACGGTTCCAACATTTGTCAAGTTTGACAATATTTGGAAATAGTAATATATAACAACAGATTTGTTGACTAGGCAGATTCACGTCAAATCTGTTGTTATCTATTACTATGCCACTGAAGTAACAAAGGGTGCCAAGATGATTGACAAACACAAAAATTTAGGCACAAGTGACTGTATCAAAATTCTAAACTGAGCTGATACATTCCAGAAACTGGTCACGGAGGATGAAGAGACTGTTTCTACTTTGCATCCATTAAGACCATTAAATTGTAAGCAGAAGGCTATTCATTTGCCAGTTTCTCTTTCACTGTGGGACTATAGACTTTGCAAAGCATGGTCTTAAATCATCTCCCAAGGTATATGCAAGTCCTCCATTCAGTTTAATGAAAATTTGAGGAGATCCCACACAGCTCCATTAAAATAAATGGAGAAAGCTCAGTGTTTTAGCCCTGGAACTGTAGTCCATATCCTTTAATGACATGCTTGCAAAATATGAACAGTTCTATGCAGAAGAAGCTATCCTCCCCCCCCCAAAAAAAACACCCCATCAACACTGTCTTATTATGGTATTAATCTTTTAATTACATTTAACCTGTCATTTTTTCATGGCAAGGTATGGAACATATGAGCTCTCAGGAAGCCCAAGATGTTTTCTTATAATAACTTGGTCAAAGATTTTCCTGTCCCAGCAAGAAGTTTTTTTTCCTCAAACAAGAGTTCAAAATTGTTCTAGAAGGTGTCCAGGTGTTCCCTTTTGGATTCTGTCAGCCTAGTTCCCTCCCTCCCCCATAATGATTGCTGGGAATGAGGCACAGGGCAAGAATACCACATACTCTTCAGTTTGATGCTCATGGGAGTCTTGCATTTAAAACCAGTGCTACCTTGCACTGAAAACCCTTATAGGTTTTTGAGAAAAAGAGGCACTAGGATAAAATCTAAGCAGAATGAATTTTTGTTACATGCAAACAATTTTTGTTACATGTCTTGTTGCATTCTTTAAAACGCCATTCCTCATCTAATGCATTTTCAAACATTTGCAGCACTGGAAAGTGAAACCTTATAAAGTAAGATTGATGTAGCATCACTATTGCAGTGGTGGTGGGAGTAATAAAGACCTCTGAGTAAATTTTACAGTTCATTCATTGTTCTCTGTTTAGGACTAAAAGATGAAGGAGTTATGCCTTTAGCACAATTTATCGAAGTACTTTTTGGACATCATTATTTATCTTTATTTACCAGAATGGATTTTGAGATATCCAACTCAATGGAATTTTAAAAACCCTGATTATTTATATATAGTGCACAGCATACACTGACAGAAGAAAATGGTATCACATGAGACTATCTTTCATTTTAGATAAAATAAGGACTTAAGAGTTCATGAGAAACTATATTCAGACATTTCATTCTCCCTAGTAGTATACAGAATTTATCAAAACCCAAGCGGTTTTAAAATTGCACCATTAGGTTCTCTATAAGACTGCCAGACATCTTCAGTCTTAGAGGTTTTCATGGGAGTGGAAACCCTATGGTTTCAAGTAAGGAGTTTGAAGTTAACAGAGAGAAATCTCAGGAATGCTTAGAACAGGTTGTTCAACAGTGACTCTTCCTGGATTGTGCAAGGGGTATCTAAGCATTGACCATACTGTGATCCAATTCATTTTAATTAGCTGGTTTATGGACTTTCTGAAGAAATAGCTGAAATCACACTGATTCCAGCCTGAATTCATTCAATCACAAGTATTCAACAAAATATCATGCGGTGTCCCAACCTAAATACATTGGCCCAAGCTAGATATGAGAGATGGGTCTCCTCCAAGCCTACTAGAGTGCTATATCTTTCTACAACATTAGCTTTCCAAATAACGAACTCAGAATCCCATGCAAAGCCACACTTGCAAAAATATAGTTATCTACAGAAGTATTTTGGATTTGTCAAGATTACAATACAGCCCCTTCCAGTCATTTAGCAACAGTTTTACAAATCTAACATGACTTTGAAGGGAAAACAAAATTTTAAACAAGAGATAAGAAAATAGTTAATTGTTTAGACCAAATGGTTACACTCCAGGACAGAGTGAGGTCACCTGAATCTCCTTTGGTTCACTAAGTTAATTAGCTTTGCACTGGATTGTGATGTATTAACCTTTTAAGGGACGTAAGGACTGGTGGAAACCAGAATTGATGGGTTGCATATTGATTGTGTAAAAACAGGGAGAGCTACATATAAATGACAGAAACTTTGCCATTTCTATAAACATTCAATGACATTGAGCCATTGGTAGTTCTGTCATTAAAACCTTATTAAATCATTTTAACATTCACATAAACGTTCAAATCTGTTTTGCTGGCATCAAATTATCACAGCTGGAATCCCTGACTCCTGCATTCATGGGAGGTAGATAACAGAGAAAATTAATGTTTCACATGCCACTCAAAAACAGGATGAAAAGGATATCTCATAAACAATCCTAAAAAGAAGGATACATCTCTGTATATACCTCTTGAACTCACTTTATAATTTTCTTGCAACATTCATGCAGAGTCTGACATTTTATTCCGATATCCCGGTTCAAAGGAAAATGAGACCAGCTCCTAAGAGTAAACTCCAGACTCAGTTTGCAAAGGACAACAACAAATGACAAATTACTGATGTCCTTTTATAATGTATTAATTCATTTTAAAGAGCTATCTTAAGGGTTGAAGACTGTTTAGTCCTCTGCTTTTATAGATGATTTCTTGTAGTGGGAAAACTTGTTCAAAATGCAGAAAATATGTGAAGATGCAGTCTAGCTGCAACAGATAGAGATCATGCTACTATCCTCACATTTCCACTTGGTAGCTGATGGAACACAGATGAGCAATCCCCACTTTGTTTTTATCTTATTGCCAGCACCACAGCAACCTTATGAGAAATATTACCCATAAGATAAAGTTCCTGGGATCGACAGCAATATTTTTCAAGTGTTACCCGAAACTCCCTTCTATTTCTCCTTCCTAGGTAATGCTAGAAAGTATGAAAGAAATATGATCCACCCCAGCTGGACATACTACGGCAGCTATGCAGTTGCTAATCCAACATGACATATTTGCTAGGTCACAATATCATTTGCATCTGGACACTGGAGACTCATCTGCCAAAACCAGACAATTAACAACAGTCTAAAACATCATGCTTTTTGCATCTGATTTCCTTCTACCTCTCTGCTCGGATTTTGTATCTGAGGACAAAGTAGGCAATCAGGCGTAAGGAGATGAAGAAAATCCCAAGGACGATAAAATCCAAGTAAAGTTTAGCATTTTCTACGTCCAGCTCCTTGAGGATAGCTTCTGATTTTTGGAAATGGCAAGTATCTTCTTTGTCGCAGTGGAGATCCTCTCGATCCAAACCATAGATTGAAAGAATGACCCCCTCAAATCCATACCTATAAGGAAAAATATTTTACAAGGACAATGTCAAAGCAGAAGGCTATGCTGTATCAAAACATGAAGGTATCTTATACTAATAGTCATTGTTTACGTTATTGTTTAAGGGGTTAGGTATTTGGTTAATTATAATTACGTCTACCAAGTTCCCTATATGGTAACACAAAATGACAATTCCATCAGCCTTAATTTCTACTTGTGGCTGTTATGTATTGCACATTACAATTATAGTGCTAAACCTGAATGTAGTGTTGAGTTTAGGCGTATGATAGACTGTGCCTGAGCCCACCACCACTGTTGAGGGAGGGGTTTTCAATACGCACATGAATGGGTTCCCTGACCCCACTCTCAAACCACCTATCTTTTTTTGATAAGTCTATCTGCTACTTATCAAGTAGTGATTTCAACAATACCCAGACAAATCAAAAATGAGGTCAAAGTGAACTATAAAAGGGAGAACTCGCAACTAGCTTTCCTCAGACTGGTAAAGCTGTTTGGCTGAGCAGCGAAACATTTCAATCTCTCAAGAAAATAAGTCCAGTTGCCATGACTCAACTTCCAGATAAACTCATTTGGATTACTGAGAATCTTCACAGGCTCCCAGAGTAGTGTTTCTACAGTATTGAGAGTGATAAATTAAATTATTAAAGTGGTCTCTGAAAAAAAATCAAGCTAAGCAGTATTTTTCTTAGCCATCCTATCGCAAGTACATTTGCTATTTGAAAAAATGTAAATAATTTTAAAAAATCAACACCCCAAGAGTCCCCCTTTAAATGACAAAGCCTTTGAAAGATTGCATGGAAAAACCCCAGAGGGATTCTTCAAATTTACCTGACATAAGAAATGTAAGATATCCATTGGAGGTATGCTGGGATGGTATCAAAGCTGACAAAGAATCCTGAGAAGAGGAGAACAGGAATGGCTGTGACAGGACCTACAAATGTTGCCACCTTTAAAAGAAGATGAAAACAAAAACCCAGTTAAACTATGGTGAAACCTTTGTCAGAACTGTCCTTGCTAAAAAAAAAAAAAAAAAAAAAACGATCCTGAGTGTTAAGATAATCAAGAGAGACCTTTCTCTTAGCCCCAACACCTTCACAAGCAGGTTTGATGGGGAGATTGGAGAGGGCCTTCTTTGTTGCTGCTCCTAGACTTTGAAACTCCCTCCCATGTGAAGCCAGGCTGGCTCCACCTTTGCTGTCCTTCTCTTCAGGCAAGTTTTCCCAGAAAGACAGGCTGCTTCAGTGGGGTTTTTAAATGGATTATTGTATCTTACTGCTTCGAATGTGCTTTTTCATATTGCATTTGTTTACTATTTCAAGTGGTATTTATGTAATCCTTTTTAGCATTTGTATACTTAATGTTTTTAACTTTAAATATTGTCTTTTAATGATGCAAGCTACCTTCGGTCATTTTAAAGGAGAAAAGTAGGGTAAAATAGTTTAAATAAATAAACGTTCAGGGCCAAGGCTGTCTGTTGGAATTCACTTCACGTGCCCACACACGACAAAAAAAAAAAAACATACAGTACAGTTTTCCAAATGAATATATATGTAAAAGTTTAATTTCGCAAATATAAAGAGGGGGGAAAAACCTGGAGTGAGGTGGATGCTGCTCCAATCAGAAGCCCTAAAGACTGAGCCACGAGTGAGGTCATCGTCCCCAGGGCTGAAAAGAGGACAAACCGCAGTGCATCTGAGGGCTGTGCTGTCATCCAATAGACAATGCTACAATAAGCCACAGGGAACATAATCTGCAAGAGAGGAACAGGTTTCCATGAACGTGACGGTTTTTATGTCAACACTGACAGTAAAGAGTAATGCTAGTCCTATTCAGATGCTTGGTAATCTACTTTAAGGAAACACACAAGGAGAGGTAACACATTAGCTCTTCCTTTCCTGCTGGGTCAGCACTTGAGATGGACATGAATTAAAAAAAATGGCGTTTCGTTTGTTGTTTAGGGGGTCCGTTTCAGTTCATTTCCATTTTTCGCGAATTTTTGCAAAAATTCGTTTTCGTTTTCGTTCGTTTCGTTACAGTTTCATTACCATATATTTCAATTTTTTTGTGAATTTTTTTTAGCTTTTAAAGCAGTTTAATGTATTGCCCTAACGAAAACGAAACGGACGACAAAATTTCTGGTGTTTCTGTTCATTTCGTTTCATTTTAGAGATAAAATTCGTTTGTCGTTTCATTGTGTAAAGAAATGAAAACACAAAAACAGAAACAAAAAATTGTTCGTTTCGTGCCCATCTCTCTCTAGTCAGCACTTTTGTCACTTTCCTCATCTGAAGAGTGATGGATTGAAGAAGATACTCTAGACCAGTGTTGGCAAACCTATGGCACGGGTGCCAAAGGTGACACTCGGGGCCCTTTCTGTGGGCACCTGACATCGCCCCTTCACAGCCACCTGCATTCAGGTTAAATTGCTGTATTGGCACTTTGTGAAAAATGAGTGGGTTTTGAATCGCAGTTTGGGCACTCGGTCTCTAAAAGGTTCACCATCACTGCTCTAGAAATGTTGCATCCACAAAAAGTAACATTTTCAAACTCTGATCCTGACATAGAGGTATGGCTTGTTATTTCCTTGCAGTTGCAGCCATTGTGAAAGCCTGTATCTTCTTGTTGCCATGGTTTCTCAACAAGGCTCCATAAAGCTATTTTGTGTGCAACATATCTTTGGGGAAAACGCAGAAAGACATGGCTTGCCTGAAGGAACGGGAGCTACTCTAAATGTACATTTTTCATTCTTCATTGCCATAGGCATAAGGGGATTTGGGGGGAAGAACAAAATGTCATATAAAGTAAAATGTGAAATGCAGGATGACAATTACCTGAAAGGGGACATCAGCCATTGTTTTAGCTAAGTAGTAAGCTTTCAGACTGTACCAGTAATTCAGATGCTCTCTAAGAAAGACACCCATCTCCAGAGGAACTATTTTGGAAAAAGAAAAAGAAATTCTTAAATGAAAAGAGAGACAACTGCATTGCTATTCTAGATTACGACATTAGTATCCACACAACCAGTTGTAATCCGTGAAGCACTGACCCTTGTATTTGACTGGCAAGAGGACGCACTAAAAGGCACCCCAATTCTCTTTCATCTTGTTTGAATCTTGGATCTTGTTTGATCCAAGAATCAGAGAAGACCATTCCAAACAAAATCTCTATATAGCTGTTGCTTATTCACTTACTGGATTTAGCTGGTTCTTCTGTGCCCAGCTCTAGATCCAGACAGGAGAAGGCAGTAGTCAAACCTGGATTACATCCAGCTGTAGCACTTCATCCTTAAGGCCTTTAGCTTGCATCTGATCAAATGTTCCATTGTAACTCGGCCCTGTTTGCTTTCACACTAATTTGACCATTAACTATATGCCTAGTTGGTGGGTGGTTACACATACACATACTAGTTGAAATTGTAAGCTAACCTTGCTTTTTTTTTTATCAGGGATGGGCAACATAGGTGAGTCTTGGGGCCTATGCTCCATGGGACTCTCAGGGGGCTGCACGTGCATGGACCACAAAAATGCCACAAACAGGGAAACAAAAGGGGAAATGGTTACATCAATTCTGAAAAGTAACCATTCTGCAATGTTAAATGGTGTGTGAGGACCTGTGATCTATTCAAAAGATGATTTACTATTGTACAGGATTCCAGAAAAGTAATTCATCAAAAAAAGGGGGGGCTGCGAGCTGCAACAGCCAATTTAGCAAGTTGCATATTGTACAAAAGACACAATTTGCCATCACTGCTTTATAAGAGAAGTAAGGTACAGTGGTACCTTGTATAAAGAAATTAATTCATTCCAAATGAAATTATATTAAGCAAATTTTCCTTAATACAAATTTTCCATAGGAATGCAATGAAAACAGAGCAATCCCTAATCGCAACCATTTTTATGTTGTACGGATTCGCCCCATAGATGATTCTGTTAAGCAAATTTCCCCTCTGTCCAGAATTTTTTATGTTTTACAGATGTTATGTTATACAAACCGTTTGTTATATGAGGGTCCACTGTATATACAAGAGCTGGCTGGGTAGCTGTGTGGTTTAAGTGTCTCGCTACAGAGCCAGAGGTTGAGAGTTCAACTTCCCACTATGCCTCTTTTGAACAAAGACCGAATGTGTGGCCCTGGGCAAACTGCACAGTCCTAGGGCGCTCCCAGAGGAAGGGAATGGAAAACCATTTCTGAGTATTTTCTACCTGAAAAGTCCTGAAAAAGGGTCACTAAATGTCAGAATTGACTTGATTATTATTACAGTATATACTAATGCTCAAGTGTTGCATGGAGTTCCCATTATATCAGTGACTAATAATGTCTTACACATTTTCTAATAGCATAGGATCACAAGGGATGAGCAATCTGTCTTATTTTCTGTTACATGAATTCATAGCTTCTGAATAAAGAGCTATGTTCAATTAGTGAGTACTGTTAGGAATACTATCTTGAGATTACTACAACAACTATTCATGTCGCTTACCAAGTTTCAATTTAAATTACAATATTTTAAACATGAGAGTCAACACAGCTTGAATTGTGGGCAATATTTTTCAAAATTTTAAGAGAATCGCACCCTATGAGTAAGCGTGTTTCAGAAATGTTTGAATGTCATAAAGTTATCTTTTCCGCATATTACACAACAGCATCACTGCTACTCACAGGTAAGGACTGTGGGCATGAGAGCAGCGAACATGAGAAACAGCATGGAAAAAAAGAGGAATCCAGAGTTGCTCAAGACCTTCTTTGCTTCATTTCCAATACCCAGGTATAGCAACCCTATTAGAAGTCCAATGCCAATGTGAGATGTGATCCGTAGATGCGTCAAGACCTGGTCAGAAAAGAAAACAATGTTCATTTTATGAACATTTAGCATTAACAAATGTTGCAACATTCTTTTGTTCAGCTTTAGATATGGCATGCAAATGGTGAATGAAAAGCTGGTTTGAATCCAGTAAATCAGGGGTGTCCAAACTTTTTTGCAAGGAGGGCCAGAATTGGTGAGGTGAAAATGTGTGGGAGCCGACCACGCAGCTGCATTTGGCCCCCGGGCCTGACTTTGGACATGCCTGAAGTAAATAGTCTCAACTAGAACAAATCCACAGAAGCATTTTAATCCAATTAATACAATTAGTAAATATTAAAACAAGCCTTACCGAATCCCTCATGATTGTGAGAAAAGTTCTTTTAAAAAGAATGCAAAACTGAGTAAGGCAGCTGGCAGAGAAGCTATGACAGCCTTCAGTGGATGATGAATCCTGACAGAATACACAAACAAAAGATGATATTAAATGCCTTGTTTGTTCTTCATTTTGCACCAGAAGCCCAAAGGAACACATGGATTGTAAAAGAATCTCCAAGTAGACATCCATCTCCCAACTGATTCATTGCAAAACGCTCTCAAAAAATAAGCAGGATGGATCTAGACTGAAGCATTTATGCTTTGTGTCCATGGAAGTCAATAGAACTTAAGCCATTATTCTCCTACCCTATTGATTACAATGGGAACTAAGGTCAATTAATTTAATCAGAACTCATGCTACCCGTTTGTGACCTAAGAACAACATTCATTGACCAAAAGAAAAGAAAAGAAAAGAAGAAAAGAAAAGAAAAGCCTATCCTTATAGCCCTCTCTTTGCTTCTGGAAAGCTCACCAAAAAGCAATAGCTTTAACTCAGCAAATTCTATCCAAGAGTTCATTTTAGCTATCATCACCAAAAGCCACTGACAGACATATCAAGGAACTGGCTTAATTCCACTTTTACGCTATATAAGTCCAGAGACTAGAAAAAGTTGCTTCTCCCTCCCCCACCCCCAATTGCATTATTGTCTTTTTTCTGAGAGTAGTAGCGAGTAGCTTCGTAGTCCTTTCTCAGCTATTGTCTTTATTTGTGTTAAACAGAATTACCTCCTCTGATGGTCTGTGCCATAGAAAGGGGTTAAGTTCACTTTCTGGGCGCGAGTCTCTCTTGTAATCAGCATCACACCTCCCCTCTTGGACTGCTCTTACTAGCCGATTGTTCTGATCTCCATATTCTCCAGAGGCTACCTCCATCACTGAAGAGAAGGAAGAAAATCATTTATTCATCCTTCTGTGGAACATATGTGGAGGAGTCAGTGGAAGATAGGATGCTCTATATTTACTGTACTAATATTTTTAAAAAGTTATTTTCATATGACACATGCCTTTCAATGAGCTCATGGTGGTATGCATGGCTCTCCTCTTCCCCAGTTGACCACCACAACAACCCCAAGAGATGTATCTGGGTGAGACAGAGGCTCTGCCAGATCTGGCTGTCCAGCAAGTCCCATGGCTTACTGGAGTCCTGAACCCAATGAGAAACACCTGAAACTCCCTGTCCAGCTCCATAATAACTCTGCCACATAACACAGGTATGAACTGTGTAGAGACATCTGTTAACCATGGGGTTAAAAGCCTGAAAATGCAAATGACAGCTTTAGTTGCATTTGCTTCAATGCATATGAGAAACAGGCTTTACCCAGGAAAGTAGCTTACACTTGAGGTATAGAACAAATACTTTAGAATGGGCTGCTATCCCACTGGAATTGCCCAGATGGGAAATTCTGATCCACAAGAGAAATTGTTGGAGAAACAAAAATAAACAATTTGTTAGATTAAACTGCATAGTAAAAAGCAACAATCAGGACGGTTCTAGAAACATCTACAGAAAGGGCAAGGAAACACTTGTAGCATCATCTGTGGAAATGTAGACTATGTGTTCTACGTTAAGATCCTATACTAATACTTTGTTCTAAAGCTATGCATGTTTTATATTTGCTGTAAGTCACCTTTATTAATATATTGAGGAGATATTTTATATGAAGATTGATATACATTTACATTTATACTGTACACACACACACACACACACACACACACACACACACACACACACAAGGCTATTTTATAATTCGGTTAGGAATATTTAGAACATCAGTGTTATTAGCAAGTCTAGCAACCTGGGTTATGAAATTCAAATTGGACTGCCTCCTGTGTCTTTAACAGTGACAAAGAAGAAGCGGCTTTGACAAATATGACTTCTTTCAACACTGACAGAGACCTGAACTTCATTTGCTCAAGTTCTCAAAGAAGTTTTATTGGTAAAGCACAGAACAGCACTGCAATCTACCACTAGAGGGTATTCGTTATTAATGTTTGGTCATCATTTCATCACTATTTGCAAATTATAGCTTCAGTCTGAAGTACCTGCAAGGACTGAGGTGGGGAGAACCAAGGTATTTTTGGAAGAAGTAATTCCCCCCTTGTACTCACCAAAATCTGCTGGATTGTGGTATGTTGGACAATTTAAACCCAAATCTCTCAAGTAGGGAACTAGATTTAACACTTTGCCACGGTAAATGCACTGCCCTTGGCTCAAGACATAGAGCTAAAATAAAGGATTAAAAAAAGAAAAGAAAAGAAAAACAAGAAATGATGTACACAGTCTTCAGAGTTACATGGTATAATCCTGTTCAGTGGAAAAGCATCGTGATTTTTTCCTAAGATTTGCAATCAGATAACCATGCAACCAATCTATAGGTTGTTCAAACATATACTAGGGAGCTAGATGATTTATCTGGAATAAAGGTACCAGATCTGTAGGTTTAAGCTTTGGAAAACTCCAAAGCCATACTTTTGACTGTACATCAGTGCACTGGAACATGATGAAAGCAAATACTACTCAGTCCAAATGATGAGATAACATTTGGTATATCTGCTAGCACACATCACTACACTAGTGCTAGTTGCACCAGATATTTTTCTAGTCTCACAAATTGTAATGTATGTGTTCTTTTGGTCTCCAATATGTGACTATTTGCACTGCTGCTTGTGCAACTACATTCCAATTGCTCCTCCCAATGTTCACCAAAGGGAACCTTGGGAAAAAGAAAATTAGAAACATCAAGAAATAGTAGAATCGGGGGAGAAAAGTAATGTATATGTGTGTATGGGAAGGTATGCCTATTACTGTTTCTCTTGGGTGAGGTTCCAAATATGTGCTTATTACAATGGGGATTAAGACTTTGAATGGAGAAATAGCTGAGAGACTATACAATAGTTCAAGAACAACTCATGACAATTTGGCCACCTCTCCCAAATGTTGGGACAGGATATCCCATAGTGATCCATAAGCCACCCAGCAGACTGCTCTGCCCTGAAGTTCCCCTTCCCTTTCCAAAGGGGTTTGGTCACATTAAAGTTTAGTTCTACCAATATTTGCATATCGTTTTTGCAGAGGGTAATTTGTAATCCAGCCCTTGGAGAACCTGAAGGGCAGCCCAGCAGCTGATCTCCTTATTGCAAAACATGCTGCCATCATCACAGAAAAAGGCTGTGAAAGGTTGTAGCTAGCATATTAGATTTTCAGCGAGTACGCACCCTAGAAATAGCCAAGATGCACAAAAGAGACCCATCTAGATATAAAAGCCACACTGTAAGCGTCTTCTCCCTGACACTTGAGATTTGCATATGAAATGGGATCTGATATGCAGGCATTTTCGAGGAACTGACCGACTCAAAGTGCACTCTGATGTAACAATCCCTACAATGAAAACTGTGGTGAAGTGACAGCAGAGGTCCTTTCTAATGACAGCATTCAGTGACTAGTCATTAACCTTTTCCCTCCTGCTGAATACTGAAATGCTCTAAGATTGCCCTCTTAGGAAATACTGCAAGATCTATTATTTGGAAAACTTAATTCTGCCCCCCCCCCCCGCCCCACACTCTCACTTCATTCATTTCCTCCCAAAGACATATCCTCAGAGTGGATCTTGCTAATATAACAGGCAGAAAGGGACTATGCTTTAAAATAGAGTATTTTAGAAGAGGAAGCTTCTACAGGAAGAGAGGTACAACCAAACTACCCTTTTAGTATGAATAGACACTGGGAGTTTGTGCGAGATTAAATTTCTTAGAGAACATACTAAGACTTCAAATGGAATATAGCCCAAGAAGTACAGGGCCATGTATCAGTGCAATATTTACAGATTAATTCATTTTTTAAATAAAAAAGACATTGAAACAGTACCTGATCAAAGAGCTCAAAGAGTTTGGCGCTGGGCTGATGTATGGTGCAAATGATGGATCGGCCACCTTGTGCTAAAGCCTTCATCAGCGATACAACCTGAAAGCAAGATGCGCTGTCCAATCCACTGGGAGGAAAAAAGAATGATTAGTTTCTTAGGTTTGTTTCCCACACAGTAGAATAATAGAATCATAGAACTGTAGAGCTGGCAGAAACTCTATGTTTCACCTAGTCCATGTCTCGTTGATACAGAAAATCAACCAATAAAGGAACCCCATCAGAAAGCCACTCAACCATTGGTGAGGTTCTAATGTATGTTAACATTCTAGACTGTGTCAAGCAAAGTACTGTGGCCAAATCAGGAGAGATAATAAATCACTCTATTTTGCTTCATTCAGATCTTGCCCGGAAGGCTATGTCCAGTACTGAGAAACACTACTTTAAAAGGTTGACAACAAGCTGTAACATATCCAGAAGAGGGTGACTAGAGTGGTAAAAGACGTGGAAACCATCCTGTGAAAAATGGTTGTGGGAGCTGGTCATATTTAACCTGGAGAAGAGCAGCTCTGTTGTCTTTAGGGATAGTGAAGGATCGTATGCCACCAGCAGGCCAGTTAGATTCTTAGATGAAAAGGGGAAAAGGCAACATCTTGCTTGTTCCTTCATGCAGAAAAATGTCTGCTTGAAGAAACAAGCTTGCACAGTTTAACATGGCTGCAAATTCAAATTGTATTTATATGCCACCTTTCTTAAGAGATCTGGGGCATAAAGCGGCTTAGACAACAATTACAAACCAGGAGAAATTTAAAATATAACAGAATTGTAGAAGTTAAGACAGGATTACATCCAACTGTTATCTCTAGGTACACTAGATCCACTGAATCAATGAGAATTTGGTAAGTCAACATCCAAGTACCATGTCTTCCCTAACTGGGACTAATAATTGTATTTAGGGCAACAAATTGAAAGAAAAGCTCAGCTTGTCTTTGGGGTATTAGCCAAGAACAACAGTATCTCATAGTGCAGACCATAATGACTAAGTACTGGCGTGCAAATTACCTGGTAGGTTCATCAAAAAACATAACTGGTGGGTTGTTCACCAGCTCCAAAGCAATGGCTAGGCGCTTTCTCTGGCCCCCTGAAAGACTTCCAGTTCTTGTATTGGCACATGACATCAACCCCAGAGCTGTCAAGATCTCCTTTACCTGGGGAGAGGAATGAGACATCAAGAACATTGTAAAACATTCCCACTGGCACATTCCATACTGATGTGCAACATACAATGTGACTTTTATGGCATTACTAAGCGTTCTGAAGCAAATTGGTCCTTTCGGTACTCAGAACAGGGCAAAACAAAAACAGGGGGAAAGTCAAGAACTTCAGATCATTTAAAATATCTTCAATATTCTTTGTACGTGTTTTAATTCCTTTGCCATTCTTCAACAGAAGCCTCCTTAGTGAATACTATGAACCTATACTCATTTTATCCACATAAATAGTACCAACATAAGGTATATCCTTTACCATCTCTCAGGGCACCTTACTTTATTCACCACAGAGCTGAACAGTACTTCCTATCTAGAATGACAGAGTGAAGATAAATGCCAGTACTTTGTAGTACAATTTTAATCTATACATTCTATGATAAAATGGGATATTGGTCTCATCTTCCAAATAGCACTCTATTCAAAGAAAAGAAACAAAATTGTTGAAGGTTGCAGGTCTTATTCTATGCACATTCTCCCAGGAGTTAGTCTCACTCAATGTTGCTTAATTTCCTTTTAGATGAATACACTTAGGACTGCACTATTTTAAACTATGGTTTTTGGAAAAGGTTTGTAGCTAAGCTGTGTTTCACTTTAGGAATCACTGCCCACAATACAAGTCACCCCATCATTCACTGATGCTCTGTTTTTAACCAAATTGTGTATGTTCATGTTCTGTATTAATGCACTTTCTGAACCACTATACGTTTTAACCCTATATCTACAACAACGGTTTATGGTTCCAGTCATTCAAGATCAAAATTGGGAAATGGAAATCTAATTAAGAATATAACCCTTGTGATTGAGAAACATTGTGACCATTATTACACTTAAATATATCCCACCCACCCAACCACAATGATATGCAGCAAACGTAATCCAATGGAAGCTGATTCTACAAATAACATGCTTAGTCCTTTGAAATCAGCACATCTGAAGTTAAACTGTCTCAAATTTCTTCTCAGAGCAAAAAATATACTTACCATTTCTCTTCTGCCTTCATCTTTTTCCTGAAGTTTCAGGTGTGCTGACACCTTCAATATTAGCAGAAATATGGTATTTGTAAGAAACAATCATATTTTGGGGACTCATTTATGCTACAGATGTACAGATGACTTCTACTGCACTATATGATTGTTTGCTGTTAACATGAAAAAACAAGGCATACACCATTTCATAAAAAAAAACACCAAACACTAATATTGCTTACGGTGATTATCTGTAAGGGTATCATTAATCAGCTTAACCCCTATATTGGGATCGCGTGCCGAACACACTCTTTCAATTATCTACTCGGACCCACTTTGGAGCTTCATAACTCATCCCCTGAAACCCAAACCTCTCCAAATTTGGGGGTCTTATTTAGAATCGCTTGAGAAAGCTAAGCCTGCCATTTCCATGCCAAAAAAAGGTTGCAGTGATCCATATTTTTACAACTCAAAAATATGGATCACATCCTCCATGTTTCAGCATGGAAGTGGCAGGCTTAACTTCCTCAATTTCTTCCATATAAGCCCCTGAAATGTGGAGAGGTTTGGGTTTCAGGAGGATGAGTTATGAAGTTCCAAAGGGGGTGGGCCTAGGAAAAATTCTTTCTAATTGGATTCGGAACAGAAGCTAATTGGTGGTGCTAAATGCTGGCACATGGCTTGTCTTCCAAATCCAATTAGAAAGAACTTTTCCTAGGAGCACCCCCTTTGTACCTTAATAATTCAGCTCCCTGAAACCCAAACCTCTCCACATTTCGGGGGCTTACAAGGAAGAGCCTGAGAAAGCTCCCCTGTCATTTTGGTGCCTCTAGAACCCAGGAGAGCATAGGGTTTAGTTTCATTTCATTTTGTAAAGAAACTACTTTAAAAATTTGTTACAAATGAAATGAAACAAAAAAAAACTAAAGAAACAACTACTCTGTACTTGTACAGTATATACTTTCCATAATTCCCATTCAGTGGCTGAAATTCTGTTTCTCAGTATAGTGAGTCACAATAGAAGAGGCTGATTGAATCAGTGGTGGTTTGGCACGTCAACTCTTATGTAAACTCCATTGGTTTAAATGGGTTTACTCTATTTGTTACTTGCTAGATTAAGCATCAGGATGTCAGCAATTATGGTTTAGAATTTCTACCTCATCTTCAAGGAAAGAAAGAAAGAAAGAAAGAAAGAAAGAAAGAAAAAGAAAGAAAGAAAATTTACTTGTAACACATTGATGACAAGCTTTGGATATGGTTTTGTTGCCCACCACAAATGAAAAAGCTTTAGAACCGCTGACCCTGTAAATAAAAGGATTGGCAGGTCTAAACAGAGCTGTTAGGCTACATTCATGGAAATTTGGACAGCATACATTTTTATGTTTGTCTGTTCACTTTGGCATTTCCAGCCCTGCACTGAACAGACCTGGCTTTCCCTTCCAATGCTTGTTTACAGAGAATATACAACCTTGTAACCTTGTTGGAAGGAAGTGAAGGAAAGGACAAGGACATGTTATTTTGGTGCCATCCCAAGATAGACCAGCTAGGATTGCTAGAAAGAGCAATGGAGCTCAGAGGTGGAAATCATTAAAACAAAATAAGAAGTAAGCTGTAGAAGCATCAGACTTCAAAGGACTGCAAGATTGTTTAGTTCACTAGCTCTAAAAAGTGCTGAGAGGTGATCAAATCCCAAGCAGTGAATGAAAGTGTTTGGAATATGATCACACATTCCCATTAAAAGTGTTTGCCCCTTTGCTCTTTTATAAGAGAAATGACATTTTATGAACTTTTGGCAAAAATAATGCCTGTACTTTACCGGTACTTATAATTACAATAATTATACCAAGTGCTTGTGTTTATTTTTAAAATTTGAACCCATTTTTTTTTTGCTTGAAAGCTGTAATAATATACAGAGAGGTCTCAGGGTTTCTCAAAGATCAAAATGATTGTATAATGCCAAAATGTTTGGAAACTGCATGTTTAATTCAACCTCTTGCCACCGGCAAAACAGGCACTTCCATACACCAAACACTTTCCAAGTACATTAGAGTGTCACCTCTATGAGTTTCTGCTTTCATACACTATACTTTTAACTTCTATACACAGAGTTGTATATGCAGAGCAGATTGACAGAAGAAGGGAAAAGCAGTAATAGTCAAATCAGCCCTTGAACAATTTGCTGAAAGTGAAAAGCATGGGTACTTGGGGTGGGTGTTTGTGTCTGTATATGTTTAGCTAATGACTCCAGATAACTGCTGCTCGAAAATTTGCTTCTGAATCCCTTTAAGAATCTGGACTGTATTGCATTCCTTTGGGGTCCAAATTGTAAATATGTGCATGTACATGAAATCTTTCACTGCCTCGATGCAAGCCTGCCATGCTCAAGACTACAGATTAGTTCTCATACTTGTGTTCTCACAGTTGTGTTTGCCATCAGAGTACCAAGGTTGCAGTTCACCAACAATAGGGGACAGGACTGCCATATTAAATGTGAAGCAGCCCTAAGAGACTGCCCTTACAGAGCAGAGTAAGTTATGAATTTTTTTAAAATTACCATCATGGCTTCTTGGACTGTGAGGTGTGGAAGCAGCATGTCATCTTGCATAATGTAACAGGACACTTTGCGGAAAGAGCGCAGATCACGGGGCTGTCCGTTTATGAGAATCTCTCCTTTCATCCCAGTCTCTCTGAAGTTGGTCAAGAAAAACAGAACAAAACAGAATGACATTTTCTGTTCAACATATGAGTGCAAGTCTATCTTGTGTCTCTAGAGGTCACAACTGGGGAGGGGAAAGCAGGGCATTTGTCCAGAGAGTTGCACTAGGAGTGCGTCAAAATGTCAAAATAGTATTTGTATTTTGCACAATTCCACATGGCCCCCAGCGTGTGTGTGTGTGTCTTAGAATCCATATTTTCCCCGGGTCACACAGATCTTAATTGTGGACCTATGTGTCTCATGTGCTAAGTGAACATGAACTGTGACACAGTTAGATGTTGGAATGAATTGAAAAACAAATCACATTTTCTGATGAATTTGGCCAGTTCATCAAAGTTTGTCAGTTTGTATCCATCTTAACCAAAGTCCTTCAATGAATATGAATTGGTGAGTTTTTAGCAATTTTTGATTCCTTAATTTGATGGGCTATAAATGGCCCCAAGACTCCTAAAGATACCAATATTGGAAGGAATAATACCCCAACTCTCTTCCACAATTCTGCAGTTTGGTGGAGATTGCATTTTTGATGTCTGAGTTATGTACCCACAAATAGCGCCCCCCTGAAAATTTCCCCCAGACATCAAGGGACTCAAAACTTGTAGAGACACATCTTCTGCACAGCTATAGGAATCTGACCAATTTTCAAAACTTTGGGACAGTTTGGAAGAACAGGTTTGGATTACAATATTACACATTTCAGACACACAGGTATTTTATAAATACAAAGTTCAATCATTTGAGCATTTGATTATGTAACCTAGGTTTCTGATCACATATCTGCTTCAAAATACCTTCTAGATAAACTTAGAAAAATGATGAACATTTATCTAAAATGTAAATTTAAAGCCAAAGATTTGACCAATTGATGAAGCAGGACTGAATAAAACACATTTATTGAGTACATCTTCTCCAGTTGGCCCCACCAGCTGGATATAGTCCCTAAAATGTGAATATTACAAATGCAGTCACTGACCTGTATCCTGCCAGAAGGTTCATGAGTGTTGACTTGCCAGCTCCAGAAGGACCCATAATCGCCACAAGTTCGCCACTGCTGAACTTTCCTGAAATTCCTTTCAACAGAGTCTTGAAACCTATCAAAATGAGATTTATGTATAATGTTGAGAAACCCACTCCGTATTTAGCTAATAGTTCCATTGTGCTATAAGGGGACCACCTACTCTCTCAATAAGCCTGACTGCTCCACAATTTCCCTCAGGCAGCAGCAAAAGAAGAGTCACTAAGCCTCAGCTTCAGTACCTGTTTGATGATAACCGCATAATAACACCAGACTCTATTGATTCCATTTCTTTCATCCATCTGAGTTTCTGCGGAATTTCATTGCAAAAACCCATATTGCATCATGAACGTACAATTATTGTAGACAAAACCTTCACACCATTTTATTGCTGATTTTCTCATATTCCAATAGGCTCATATACTCCCTTAATTACTTAACATTTGAACCATTTCCTTCTTGTTTTTGTTTCCTCTTCTGATTTAGCAATGCAATGGGGTCATTTAGTTGCACTCCTGTTGCTGCTGGATGGCTAGATGACTTTTGTTTAGTGCAAAAAGAAACTGTAAGTCATCCTTCAATCATATTAAATGTCATAAGCCTGAAATAACATGGATGCTTTTGTGGGATCATTTGCATTATCCATATAACAAAGGCTGGGGCAAACAGCAGATATAATTTAAAGTTATTACTGAGGTAGCAGTTCAGGGTGATTCCTTAACAGACAGAGAATCTCTTCACCCAATTTTAATTGCCATATTTTTTTTAATTTATAATATTTTACCCCCACCCTTTCCCTTAAAAAAGCAGCCAAGGTGGCTTACACTAAATATCTGGAATATTCTGGAAAGCGACCCAGAGAGTTGTAAAAAGGGTGCAAGAAATTGAATTTTAATAAATATTAGAAAGCAAGATTTTATGGGGGGGTGAAATAAAAGTTGCTTGTGAAGTCAAACAGTGCAGCTTCCACTGATTTCACTTTTGGGGTGACAACTGTGTTTCATCTGCCAAAGTGCCTCTTGAAATCTCAAGAATTGTAAAACCTCTCCAGGTCTCCAGACATGTGGTATGGGGGTGGTGGTGGTGGGCAGAGAGGTCTTTGCTTGCCATGTGGTTTTAGAGCAAGGGTGGGTAACATGTGGCCTGTGAAAGGTGCAACAGAGAGTTTACAAAGAAAGCTGCTCAACCTCTGAACAAAAATGACACGCACTGAGCTTTAAGTCATTAATAAGAAATCTAAGCTAACTTGGTAGAAAGATTACATTTGCAAGCAAATAAAAAGAACATGTTTAAAATGTATAGAGTGCATAATTGGTTTATTTATGTGTTGCTGCTTTAATAAGCAGCATTTAAATAATCTTTATAAATTATTTTCAAAACACAATGCACAAGAGCATTCTTTTACTTCTTTTTCTTCTTTTAAAGGATGTTTAAATAACAGAATTAAATTTTGTTCATAAGCATTTCAGGCTACCTGAATCCTAAAACATAATGATGTATACCGTACATTATTCTTTCTGAAATGGGTGAAAGGTCTAACTGCTTAATGAAGGTCAACCAAGTAGAGACAAGCTAACTACATAATACTAGCACTGTGCCCTGTATAATCTCTTTTCAAGGATTTAAAAAAAAAAATACTGAGAGACATAAATAACTAAGGTCTTTCTTTTGCAGAATATCAAGGCTAATCTTCTTTATAATCTGCTAACCCATACATTCATATTGGTAGCACATGCTTCCCGTGATTATTTACTTCAAATTCTGGTTCAGGGAGCTTTGGGTGAGCTCATGAATGATCAATTTCCCCTGGCCATTGGCATGGTGGGTCCTAATCAAACTCTCCCTTTGCCTCAAGAATTACTTCTTGATTTACCAAAGATCAAATTTATAAAATTTTAAAAAAATCATTCCATTAAATACTGAAGTAAATTTAATTTTATGATGATTTGAAATATATGGGTTTACTTCTATACCCCTATGTGGTTTATGTACAGCATAATGTTACTTGTTATAATAATTACAATGTTACTTATAATAATACCACATTTCTCAACAGGCAAAAGTGTTTATATTAACATTACATACATTAAAATATTATATTATTATATACATTAAATGCATGTTAAAATAAATATTAAAAGTGGGAGACAACAGAAGCAAGAACA
The DNA here is from genome assembly GCA_023846285.1 of Phrynocephalus versicolor. Lineage (NCBI taxonomy): Eukaryota > Metazoa > Chordata > Lepidosauria > Squamata > Agamidae > Phrynocephalus > Phrynocephalus versicolor. The sequence goes on from JAHTLZ010000021.1 coordinate 444,603, forward strand.
GCTCTGATATGGCTGTAGTACCTCTGTGCCAAAATAATTTGAAGGGCTGTTTTGGACTTAATGAAATAATGAAGCAAATGCATGAATATGTGCAACACATACAGTGGACCCTTGTATAACAAGTGGTTTAACAGAAAATTGGCTTATAGGAAAAAAATTCCAGAGATTGGGGGGAAATCGCTTAACAGAATTGCCTATGGGGTGAATCCATACAACAGAAAAACGGTCGCGATTAGGGATTAATCCGTTTTCAATGCATTCCTATGGGAAATTTGTACAAAGGAAAATTGGCTTAACAGAATTTCGTTTGGAACAAATTAATTCCTTTATACAAGGTACCACTGTATAACCATTACTCAGGGCTGCAACTAGGGGGGACAGGCAGGGCATGTACCCTGGGTGCCATACTGGCCTCAGGGCACCAAAAGGACAACATAGCTTTTGTACTTTGTATTATTCCATATGCATCCTTGCGGGGGGAAGGGGGCATCACATAATCCATATTTCCCCTGGTTGACAAAGAGTCTAGTTGTGGCCCTGCCTTTAGCCACCTAGGAAAACAGTCAAAATGGTGTACACAGGATACCCTCTTGTGCTCATTACCATCCACAAATGTTGAAAAATAGCCTTGTCAATTGCTTCATGTTAGCGCGTGGAATTATACACTGTTGGGAAAAAAAACATGCGTTTCTGAGATTTTCACTCGCTTGGTGTCACTTTTTGAATGGTAGTGAGCACAAGAGGGTACCTGTAAACCATTTTACTCCTGCCATTGGTGCTGCTGTCAACATTCAAGCTGCCCTTTGCTATTTAAAGCTTGACATTCTTTTTTGTGCTAGCAACAAAGGCACAATATTGTGCAGCTATATCCGGCCAGTTCCTAGCATTTTGGGTACAGAAGCAGAATAGGAATAATAAAGTGAAGGTTTTTTTTGAAGTATTGAATATATCCTGTCTCTAAAAGTAGGTAATCAGGCTGGTAAGAAAATAGGACACAAACCAAAAAAAGTGTTTCAAATTGTTCACCCATTAAGAACTTAAACTACAGAAATATTACTGAACCCTTTTGCTTTAGTGTTCTTTCAGAGCCATAGATTATATTTCAGTTAGGCATTAGAGCTGACTGACAGCATTATTTTCTCACAGAACAAAGTCTTGACTGAATAAGGTTCATAGCTTTTTTCCTCCTAAAGCTTTGCATGCCATGCTTTCTTCTCAGAAAGCAGTCTGTTCATTGTATAAATTTAATAACAGAATAATGTGTTTCTTCAGAGAAGCTAATGAAATGTGACAGTCCACTAGGCAGATTGCGCTATAGAATCTGGGGCCGGAAAGTTTAGCAGATGGCATAATCTCATTCTTCCTGACCATTTACCTGTCATTTACAATTCATCATTTATCACAATCCTGGACTTTGTGTGCACTTTTGTTCATATCCCAGGGAAACATTAAGGTTTTCCCTGTTAATTCTAGAGGAAATTGGATTTTTTTGTCACTCTGTAGTATAAAATATTCCCTAAATGACTGCATATGATATATCTTGAAGGAAGCCAAAAAGGGGTTTAATTTATCAACACCCGGCCATCTGCATCGAACTGGGGAGTTCCTCCTGGCCGTTTGTAGTGTAAAGAAAAGACCTTAACCTAAGACTACACGAGACAGACAACCTCCTGTTACTACTGCAGATGAACCACTGGTTTAGTTTCTCTGCTCATGACATGGGTTGAATCCTAGGCAGCCCACTCAAGGTTGAATCAGCCTTCCATCCTTCCAAGGTCAGTAAATCAAATACCCAGCTTGCTGGGGTGGTGGTGGTGGGGAGAAGCAATGCATAGCTGCATAGTTGAATTGTAAGCTGCACAGATAATGCAGCTTACAATTCCGGGATGGTATATAAGCAGCAGACTTTGTCTTTGCCTCTGCCTTGAATTGAAGAATGTGCAGTTTTAAAGAGTGAAGTAAATGTTACTCTGAAAGCACTAAGAAAAAAATAAATACCGTAAGTCACCAGGAACAGATGGGATAAAGATTGAATTGTTTCAAGTCACAGATACTGCATCTGTCCCATTCTCAACTGGCAGAATCAAATTAACCCTATCAGCTGAACTTCTGATCTGCCCATGTCACTGTTAAATGCCAGATTGGCCCAAAATAATTCTGGACTATTTATTAGGCCTGATAGAAAATGAGAAGACTGACCAGGTGTAGATGGAATTGAATATCCCATTCCCATTTATGTCCCCAGGACGCAGCATCATGGCAGTAGGCTTTGCCACTACTTCATAGAAATTCCATTAACATCACAGGACTCCTGTTGTGCCCAGGTTTAGCTGGGACAGAATAGGACTTGTAAACCCCCTGTCGCCATGAATAAACTAATTCACTGCCAGAAGTGGCAAAACATGTCTTTTGATGCTAGAGGACTTCAACATTACATGCAAGAACACAACTAACTAAAGTAGGTCTGGAATTCATGGATCCCAACATTCCATGGGGCTATGTCAGAAGTCACGCCCTCATTCTGGAATCCATGTCAAAACAGAGATTATGTCTAGATTATGTCTATCTGACAGAGCGGCTCCTCCCAAGAAGAACTGCCTGGATCACCCGTGCTAGCCAGGCAGGACATCTGGGAGTTCCAACCCCCACCCTGGAAAGTTGTAACAAGGAGTAGGGCCTTCTCGGTGGTTGCTCCCCAGTTATGGAATCATCTAACTCCAGAAATTTGCCTGGCAACCTTGCTTCAAAATTTTAAAAAAACTATTGAAAATTTGGTCGTACAGAATGGCCTTTCCTGATTCCCCAAACATCTAGTAAGACACTATTCTTCTTTTTACTGCTTATCTTCTCCCCACCCCCACCCCGTTTTTTATTTAAGCAATCAGCTGGCTATTTTTACTTTTATTTTAATTTTATTTTAGTTTATTGTTGTTGATTTATGTATAGTTTGTTTATATTATGTTGTTTGTGCTTTTGTTTTTAAATGTCTTACTTTGTTATTTTTGCTATTCTATGTTGTCAGCTGCCCAGAGTAGCCTTAGGGCTAGATGGGCAGTATAAAAGTCAAATAAATAAATAAACAAATAAAGAAAGAAAGAAATAGCGAAACCTCAGCTCTGAGGTCTGACACTTGGTGTGCATATTAAAGCATGCCCGTATAAGGATTTCACAAAATTATTAGCACCCAAAGAGAGAGGGGGGGGGAGCAACAATTTCACAAACTGAAATTAAAAAGAAGAAAGCAGATAAAAGAAAATGTGAATCTTCCAAAGATATAGACTAGAAATGGGCAACAGTAGTAGGGGCTGCCTAGCTATTATGAGGCAAAGTGGGAGGGCAACTCGGGCAGCAGGTTTGCAATGACAGAATGGACCAGCAAAGTATTAAATGTTTATTTTGTAAGTATTGTGCTGTAGTTTTACTGCCAGGGATTGGAATAAATATTGCTTGTGGGACAATACAATGTGCATGGCTTAGGAAACTTTTACACCTTGAATGAGACATACCCTCTGCTATGCTTTGAGGGAAGAAATATGTGACCCCTCAGGCTTTTTTTCCATCCTACCAAGTAATGACTCAACAGACAGTATTTCAAAGTGTACTTCAGGGAAAAACATTTGCCTAGAGAATGCATTATTTCTTCCAAAACACAATACTCTTCTGAAACAGCTTTTATTTTATATCAGAAGTAAAAGGGTAGATATTGTCTTTCTAGGTACCAAAATGACAAGGAGGAAGAAAAAAAAGTGTTATCTTATATACTGGTAGTAAGTCAGAAAAATACATTTTTGCCCACAAATCTCACTGGAACTGACTTAAAATGCCAAAAAAGTAGGACAGTGACAATCCATATCATTTCTTAAATGACACTTAACCCACTTGCTTTCACTTCACCTCACTTGGATTTGTAATTGACAGATCTTAAAATTTAAAGAATGCTATACTGAGTAGACTAATTATAAAATTCTTGAGCTGGCAATACTTTTATTAGATATGCACACAACAGTCACCTGGCTTTCGAAATATTCAGATGTCTTCATCAAGCAAGGAACAAACAAACAAGTAAGGCAAATGGACAATTAAAAGGTTGGCCTTCATGAAAGTCAAGTCAGGAGTCTTACAATGGAGTAAAGGCAGATGTACAAACTTAAATGAGTTAGATTGTATTAGGTGTCATTAAGGGTTCACATTTAACCTAGGACTGTTGGGAACAAAGCTAATGGCCAACTCTTTCATTTTCTAAATTGTAATATTTAATAGGCATTCCATTTAACAGACAGGCTCCCCCTATTAAAAAAATATTAAAGGTATCCCTTGTGTTGATATTTATATGAGGTTTGGGGGCAGTGCTCTTAAATAATCCCTGCTGATGTCCAAGAGGTAAATCACAGAAAAAGGTACACTATAAATAACAATCTATGGCCTACAGTAGGTTAGGTTATGCCAAGAAGCAAGAACTGTCTTCTTTAAATCCAGCACAACAGGATAGTGAACAACCAGCCAGCTTTCACTGCTGTGGAAAGAAACGTAAGCCTGATAGACACAAGACCACAACACTTCAGTTGTTCTTTGGTTTTTGATAGGATAATGAATGTCTCACTTTTTCCAGGGGCTCTGGCATTAAAAAAAAAACCATTCTCTCACACAGATACACAATTCATTAAATCCCGTCTTTCAATAGGAAGATATTTCTGTGACTTGGTTGCTGAAACCAGAAATAGTAAGACTGCACGGATGGGACACATAAAGCTAAATATAAGTAGGTACAGCCGCAAGCCTGCATCCGAGCGCAGAGAAAGCTTCTTAAATGGGTCAGTGAACGAGAATAACCCTGTTCCCATCAGATGGCGTGCAAATGATCTAAGCGATGCCTTCTGCAAGCAGTCCTCATGACTAGAGGTTTGAGGAGTTTAGAGTCATAATGTGAATTGCTGAAAACACACAATCTGTTTCTTTCTACCCAGATACAGGGAAATGTGATGAGATATGCTTCACATGATTCATGATTCTAATCTTCCTTGCAACTAACTGTGTGAACACTTCCCGTTTAAGGCACTGAATCCTTACGCAAGCATTTTTCTGCTGTTGTTTAAGGAAATCAGGTCTTATGAAAAGGGGAGGGACTTTGTTTATAAATAGAAACCTTTTCTGATAGGATGCATGAAACACAAAGAAAGAAGAAACATGTGCTCAAGAGGATATATAGCATCACACAAGTATGGGACAGAGACTAGGAAAGTGAAAGTGTTAATGGTCATTTATTGGCAGAGGTGTAGCCAGGATTTGGAGCGCCTGGGGACAATGTTTGTTTTTGCACCCTTCCTGCTGCCCCCCACATCGCACCCACCCAGCAATGGGGGGGGAACCCTGTGGGCTTGGGGTGGGTGTGTGCACACGTGTGCACAGGTGGACGTGTGTGTGTGTGTGTGTGTGTGTGTGCGTGCATGAGCACAGTAGCGCACACACGCCTTACACCTCTCCCACCTAGGTGAGGAAAAGGAGGAGGAGGGTGCCATGGCCACCACACTCCTGCCTGCCTGCCTGCCTGGTTGCTCGCCTGGTGCATGGTGGCATAGGGGGTGCCATCGCCAATCCTTAGGGCAGCCATGTCCAAAGTCTGGCTTGGGGGCCAAATCCAGCCCATCAGGCCATTTTGATTGGCCCACAGATGGCTGGCCAGCCCCTTCATCCATCTCCCTCCTTTGCCCCATGATTTTTTTTTTGTGAACATCTCCCATTGTGGCCTTCCTTACAGAGAAGTTGCCCGGGGACAGCGCCGAGGGATTTGTGTGGCGTTGTTGTTGGGTGAACTGGAGGAGGGGCGGGCAGGTAGGCGAGCCTCTGCCACCACTGCCAAGGAGCTTGGTGGGGGGCAAGCCGCCACCACCATCGGAGAGCTTAGGGGGTCAGGCAAGCCTCCCCTGCCGCCGCCGCTACTAACCTTGGGGGGTTGGGTGGGCAGGCTGGCCTGCTAACACCACCAGAGAACTTGGGGGGATGGGCAGGTCTGCCTGCCTTCCTCCCTTGGTCCCCACCTTCCTTCCTCCCTTGGTCCCCACCTTCCTTCCTTCCTTCCTTCCTTCCTTCCTTCCTTCCTTCCTTGGCTGGGGAGCCGCGGCCGCGGCCGGAGACCTTGGGGGGGCTGGCCTGCTGCCACCACTGGAGACCTTAGGGGGATAGGTGGGCCTTCCCTCCTTCCTACCTTCCTTCTTTGGTCTCCACCTTCCTTCCTTCCTTCCTCCCTCACTCCCCCTCCCTTTCTGTGGGTGGGGCTTGCAAGGGGTCAGTGGGTGGGGCTTATGGGTCAATGAGGGGGCTTGCAGTGGGGGGGCAGAGTCAGGGAGCAGCTGGCCCTCGATACATTCTCAGCCACCAAATCTGGTCCTCCTTACAAAAAGTTTGGACACCCCTGCCTTAGGGAAAAAGAGGAATGCTGGGTGGTGGGAGGGTGCAAGGCTTCCTCCTGCTGCTGCCCCTCCAGGCACACCCAGATTGTTGCACCCAGGGCAGATGTACCCTTCTGCCCCCCTCCAGATACGCCCCTGATTATTGGACATTTTATTCTGACTTAGAGTGACCCTTTTCAGAGGTGTCCAGGTAGAGAATACTCAGAAGTAGTTTACCATTCTCTTCTTTGGGAGGCACCCTGAGACTGTGCCACTTCTCCAAGGCAACATAGGCTGGCTTTTCTGCCAGGGGGAACAGTCGGGAATCAAACTTCCAAACTATGGCTCAGCCACTGAGCTATTCATCCAGCTAACTTGGGAATGAATTATTGAATGTACAAGACACTAGTGACTAGAACTAACTTTTGAGTTGTGTGTTGTGTCGTTAGAGTCGTGACCGACTCTTCATGACCCCATACCCATGGAGTTTTCTTGGCAGGAATACTGGAGTGGTTTGCCAGTTCCTACTTCAGGTGCCTACAGGACCTGGTATTCCCTGGTGGTCCCCCATCCAAGTACTAACCAGGGCCGACCCTGCTTAGCTTCCAAAATTGGGCGAGATCAGATGTGCTTAGGGTATCTAGGCAGCTAACTTTTGAGTAGGCATATATAAGTAGGATTCTGTTGTGTTACTGCTTTTTAAACGTATCATATGGCCTTATCAACCACTTAAGATAAATCACACAATGTGAAAGTCCTTATTTTAACACAGAGTTTTCCTTTGATTTCTTATAGTGCTAAATGGAGATGGCGATGAATTAAAAACTGTGATTTGTCATGACTCGTGATTCACGGGGCTGACAAATTGACAGGCTGACAAATTGCTTCTCTTCTACAAAACCTGAAAGTTTGGTGAAGATTTATCTTCAGATATCGAAGCTATGCACCCTGAAAGTAACTCCCAGGAATCTATGGACACCAAACTTGCAGACAGGCTTCTCCCAACTCTCCTCTACAAGTCTGGTGAAGTTTGGGTTTTGGACATCTGAGTTAAACCCCACAAAGTGGGGGTCCCCAAAGAAAGTGTCCCTTAGCAACTGGGTTGGGGGAAACCAATCTTCACCAGACCTGAAGAGTCATAAGAAACCTCTGTGCAAGTTTGCAGTCTCTAGGTTCCAGGGGAGAACTTTCCTGGGGAGCCTTATATTGGGTAATACAAATCAGACATCAAAAAATCCAATATCTGCCCTCCAAATCTGGCATCTCTAGGTGCCTTAGGGGCCATTTTATAGCCCAACATATTAAGGAATCAAGCATTGCTAAAATTAATCAATTTATATTAATTGGGGACTGCTTTGTGATTAATCACAATCACCAAATTTTGCTGAATCAAATTTGTGAGAAAATGTTATTTGTTTTTCAATTTGTATCCATCTCTAGTGCTAAAAAGGTAAAGGTAAAAGTTTCCCCTGCACATGCCTGCTAGTCGTGTCTGACTCTAGGGGCGGTGCTCATCTCCGTATTCAAGCTGAAGAGCCAGTGTTGTGCAAGTCCGTGGCCATGTGGCTGGCATGGCTACAAGGAAACATTGTTTTACCTTCCCGCTTTTTACGGTGGTACCTATTTATCTACTTGCATTTACATGCTTTCGAACTGCTAGGTTGGCAGAAGCTGGGGTTAACAGCGGTAGCTCAATCCGCTGCGTGGCACCCAGGATTCGAACCACTGAGCTGCTAACCTTGCAGCTGACAGTTTTCAGTACTCTAGCCCACTGAGGCATTCCCTCCCCCCCATTGCTAAACAGGACTAAGCATTGCTAAAAGACTAATGGAACAGATAAAATAATCTGCTAGATGTGTGCTGATAGACAGCTTTTCACAGTTTCCCAAAAATGTAATCTAACAATAGAGTAGAATCTGTGCTGCTGAATACTAAAAATTACTCTTGTAGGAGAAGATAGGAACAAGCTATGGATCTTTTCCAGCTCTTTACTTTACGTTCAGATAATTTATGACTATGTTTTAGCTCTCCTCCTGACCATTTGTGTTAATGAAGTCTCCAAAATGAAAATATTATCACTGGTAACATTGAATACAGGATCTATGAAAACATCACAGAACATACTCCCCCTTCTGTAATCCCTTCTTAAGTGAATCTGTGCTAGCTAAATGGATATGAATTACATTTGAGTGGATTTCAGGAGGCTGATTCTTATCATTCCAGCTGTTCAGAATCTGAAAATAAGAAATCTCAGTATGCCTGAACTTCCATCAGTTTCAAAGACAAATAATTGGCCTTGATTTTGCATTTGGGGTTAATTAATAGTTTATAATGTAACATGTGGGATGATTTGACTTTTACAAATACAAGTATTTTAGGCACTATGTTACCACTCTAAAACAAAAGGGAAATTTAGTCAAAATGCACCCAGAAGAGGCACACTCGGATTTTACAATTCATAAAATAAACTTTCCACTCATGGATATCTAATACTGTAATGTGTTTTCTGTGCCTTCAAGTTGGAGCTTTCAAGGTAAGTGAGTAAGAGATTTAAGGAGTGGTTTTACCAGTTCCATTCCACCAGCGAGCTTCCATGGGCAAGTGGGGATTCAAATACTACAGTGGGAATCCATTGATCTGATTACTTAGACGTAAATCCATCATTACAGTCGTTCTTATTAGAGCAGGACTATTGACTCAATGGGATTTTGATTAACCAGCATTTATTAAGCCTGATTTATGCAATGGGTCTGCTCTGTCCAGAACAAACAGCTGGATTTAGCCCTTCGATCTTTTTTAAGTACTAAAGTACAGAGCTTGGGAATTATTTTATAGAAAACCAAATATAAAGACATGCTGAACACCGTCCATAACTGAGCAGCAGTCCAGTGATACATCCAAAGCCATGCTAAATGCAATACCAAAGCAAAAAAGCAAAGTGTGCTGCTTATATAACATCCCATACTATTTAAACCACTCTCTGGATGGTTAACAATTTAATTTGCAGCCTATACAGTGCCTTGTGCAGAGAGGGTACTTAATTTACTGACCTCATAAGGATGGACAGCTGAGTCAACCTTAAGCCAGCTACCTAAGACCCTTAGGATTGAACTCAGGTCATAAGCAGAGTCTTTGGCCGCAGTCATGTAGTTTAACTACCACACCAAGAGTCTCTTATAAAGGCAAATACTCAAGGGCAGGTCTTGATTGAGCATAAAGGTTGGAAGCAACTGCTTTCACATAGATATTCAGATGGAGGCTTCCTCTATGGTAGAACTTGCTGGAGCTACGGTCTATGGTGAGCCCTACGGTAGATTTTGATGACTTAGCTATAACAACCCTAGAGACATTCCAAGAAGCTTCACTTGCTGTGTCTGCTCCACAAAGAACACACAGGGGAGTCTATCAAAATGTGTGAACATGATTGTTCGGGTACAAAGATCAGCCAGTTGACTGCTAGTTATCAGCTAATTGTAGTTACAAATTTAAAACAAATGTCTATCTTTCATGATTCAAAAGTAACTGAAAAGTATCTTTTCAAAAAGATGCTCACCTGTGGTTTAAAATAAAAGACCCCCATCCATTAAATAGTGAGATCCAGATGGCTGTAATTATAAAAGAAATTACGAGTCATCGCTACGTTGAAAAATGAATAAAATGATCCCTTGTTCACTTATGGTATTAACATGCGAAATTTTGAGGGAGATAGCTGAAGTTACTCTGTTGCAGCCAAAATAATACAGAATCTCGTGAAACCTTAAAGATTTTTAGAGTTATTTGGCAAAACCTTTTATGGTCTGCAGCAGCCTTATCAGCTGGGGACAAAGTACTGTAAAAAGTATACAGCTGCTGAAATTCTACTTCAGTAGTTAGATCTATATCCAGGTCAGGTTAGCACAGGTTAAATCTGAGAGAAGACTCATTTTTGGCTTATGTCCACATCACCCTGGCCTCTTAAATGGTCCCGGCAGATTATGATACTTCACTCTTACTTGCAAAGCAGCTTCCTAGTTTACAGAGGAACTCTCCAAATCATTGCACTGAACAGTACTAGGCCCATACATCTTTTTTTCCAGCTCACAGATGACTTTTCTTTTGAGACTGGCAGCAGATTTGATTTTCCCTAGTAGCTTTTTAGGAACAGCAGCCAGTTTTAATTCACAGAGTAAGGTCCTTATTTTCCTGCCAAAAAGCTCTAAAAGGAATTATGTCCACAGAATAGCAGCAGGAAAACTCTACAGAACTTTAGTCTTAAAGCCCAAATGTCTTTTTTCCCCTTCATCTGAACTAGAAGCTTTTGTACTATGGGCAGGATAGAATTTATTTATTTATTTATTTATTTATTTATTTATTTATTTTTGTACATGTTAACTGCCTGACTTTCCCTTGGGAACTCTGGGCGGTGTACAACAAATTGCAAAGAAAAGAACACGACCCCCAACCAACAACCCAATGTAAAAATATAAAAACAACAACAGAAATACAAAATAAGCACGGAATCTGGCAAGAAAAGGGCTGGGACAAATAATACAACCACCTGATGACACACAATCGAACACTCAGCAATCACCAAAGCTTTTCCTAAAGAGCCAGGACTTTAACACTCCCCTGAAGGCCAGTAGAGACTCCATCAGCCTAGCCTCCAGCGGCAACTTATTCCAAAGTGCCAGGGCGGCCACCAAGAAGGCCCAGTTATGGGTAGAAACCCTTCGGGCCTCCCTTGGGGTGGCCACCCGGAATGAAAAGGCAAGCAAAGCTCTGGTCGGTCAGTATGAAGTTGACCGCTGAGAAATCCGCTCTACCAGATATTCAGGTCCCACACCGTGGAGGGTTTTCTAAACCAAAACCAATACCTTGACCCTTATCCGGGAGGCAATGGGTAGCCAACGCAGGCGAACCGGGTTGGGGGTGATGTGGTCAAACCTGCCTGCACCAACCACCAGCCTGGCCGCCTCATTCTGCACCCGCTGCAGTCACCGAACAAGGCTTAAGGGTAACTCCATGTAAAGAGCATTGCAGTACTCTATTCTCAAGATCACCAGCGCCTGCACTACCATCCAGGTATGGGTGAATCTGGGTGATAAACCTAAGCTGGTAAAAGGACACCCTGGAAACAGCTGCCACCTGGCCTTCCAGGGACAAAGCTGGATCCAGGAAGATGCCCGGACTCCTCACTCTGTCCACCAGCTGGAGGGTCAGTCCCCCCAAAGTGGGGAGAGGGTGACTGTACCCATCCGGAAATCCCCTGAGGAGCAGAACCTCAGTGTTCCCATGGTTTTGAGCCTGTTAGTCCTGGTCCATTCCATGACCGTGGCCAGGCAGCGGTCAAGGGTCCGCACAGCCTCCGTTGCAGAGGTGGAAAAGGAGAGATAGAGCTGCCTGTCATCAGCATACTGATCATGCTGTTGGTTTGGTTTTAGTTGTTCTGTATACCTTGAAATGTCACAATACACTGAAAACAAGCATTCCTGGAATGAAAGAACCACAAAACAAATTGTGGTTTGAGACATTATGGATATTTACAAGTTACGCTCACATGAAACAGGGAACACAAAGTGCAAAGTGGCTTGAAGGGAACAGGAGAAATGGCTGGTAATTGACTAGAATAGCAGATAATGAATAATTGTTTCATACTTTACTATATGCAATTAATGAGGCTGTCCTTTCCCCCACCCCACCTCCAACAGTCCCAAACAGTGCTTGAAAGGGCAAAGCAGGCCTGGTTTGAGCTGCTGGTCACTTTGAACATTTATTTCACACACTGATAAAAACCAGCCCAGACTGAGCTAAGAGGTGGCCCAGGGTGTGGGTGAACCAAGCTGGATACAAGAAAAAATAATATTTACGTATCTGTTTCTCAGTGTAATGAACTCTATCAGTTCCATCAATCCAAATTCACACAATCCTGCGCTGCAAAAGCTCGCTTACTGGACACCTGCAACTTGAACAGCTGGTTCAAAATGCAGTTATTTTCTTTTGTTTGGATACTCAGTTTGATGCCCTCCTTTCTCCAATCAACCCAGTGGGTAACTGGAGTGGTTGCAGAAACTAAAAATGCCCAGTTCGGGGGCTTCATCATGCCACTTTGCCTTCATTTTTCTAGTCCCTTCATGGAAATATAACAACTGCATTGTTAATATAAGGGGTTTTGTTTCATCTTTTAAAGGTGGGGTAATGGGAAGGAAGATTCACTAGAATTTATTCTTCACTGACATCATTTTTGATCAAATAGCTGGGTCAGAGACTCCAACTTATATAGGTTCAATTTGATCAAAGATAAAATAATATGGAAAACAATCAAACAAGTACGGTTCATGAAGAATTGCCTAAAAAGTACACATCTGTGCTGACTTTATATTTCCATACAGATTGGCTATGCTCCTTTTTTAGATCTGTTCAACAGAATGTAAATATTTTCTCTGTTAAAAATGCAGCCTCCCATCAACAAACTGAAATTAAGAGGCTTTACAACACAGCAGTACATACAGTATCTTTCCCTAGCAATGATTCTGGTCCTTACAATTCTACTTTCTCTCCTTTTCTCATCTTAGCAACAGACAAACTGCAACCAATCCTCAGCCAGTGTCGTCACTGCTCTGAGCATCAGTCCGGGGTTACTATAGTGCATTGACCGACAGTAACCGCTCATGAGTAAGAGAGCTGCTTCATGCTGCACCTCTGCTGCAGTGCACCTGCTATGAACAGGACAGGGTTTTCTTGAGTCCTCTAACTAGGATTAGCCAATAATATACAGCAAAATCCTATTTTGATCCTTTGCATCTTGTTCTCTGAGCCCTTGAAAGATCTTAACAAAATATGCACCTGTTTTGATAGATGGATTTGCAACAGTACCACGACTATCGTTTCCCAGAGAAAAGCAGTATATTTAATCTGGGTTTTCCACGCTACTTTTACTCATCACCTCAAGTTAAATTTAGGACTCCTTTTGGGCAGGTTCCTGATGGATATAAAGAGGGATGCAAAGTAATTAAGGGTGAAGACAGGTAGCCATTTATTGAGCAGCGGTTATGTGGGAGCAAAGACAGAACAAAATATATGCCTGTTGAATTAAATTTAAGGTGTCAGCACAAATTTGTAAGAGTACATCAATAATCATTTTTTCAGAGGAACCCAGTATATTTAATCTGGGTTTTGTTATCTGGACAACAATGTCAGTAGCCTATTATGAAGTCTGCTTTCCAACCAGTTTATAAATACAGTACAGGGCCTGCCAGTACTAATTTAATTTCTTTCAATAATAGGAAAGACCCCACATATGCAAAGGGCACATCTACTTCCTAGCCATGACAAAGAATGGGTGGGTCCAGTCCCATGAGATCCATGACATATGTGGTTTGATTTCTCCTCAGTTTTCCATGGAAACTGGGATCACTTTATCTCTTGGTCAGCCTGAGGCAGAAACCTATAAGCTCAGTACTTGATCATCAGATATTTGAAGGCTGACTTTATTGGGAAGAAAGTCCCATGTCCTTCAAACGGGAAGCAATGCACCCTTTCCCCACCAACAAGCCTGATGCTGAAACAACAACCAGTGGAAAGGATCTCATTGGCTGTGGAAATCTCTCCCAGAAGAGGCCAGGTTGGCCTCCTCCATGTTGTCCTGCCATCTTTCTCTTTAGACTGGCATTATTAGACTACTGACTAGCTGCTATGGAAGAAGATTTAATGGAGGATTTGGTACTTTAAAAAAACATTTTACGCGCTTTAAATTTTTATTCATTGGTTGTATTAAGATACTTTTAGCTACTTTTTAAGAACAGTAGGACCCCCGTATCCACTGATTCATTATCCACTGATTGAGTTATCTATGGTTGGCAGAGGAAAAATAAATAAATAATTCAGCAGCTGCAAAGCAAGCTACTATCACAAAAAACAGCTGTAAAGTAAGCTACTGTCATGAAACAGTAGCTGTAAAGCAAGCTACCATCACAAACAGCAGCTGTAAAGCAAGCTAGTGTTACAATACAGCAGCTGTAAATCAAGTTACTATCACAAAACAGCAGTTTGGGGGACATTTTGGCATTCTCTCTTTTTCATGGTTTTCATTATCCACAGGAAGGCTTGGAACCAATCCCCAGTGGATACTGGGGTCCTACTGTAGTGGAATTTGTTTTTCTTTATTTTAGTTGAATTCATCTTCTAAATATTTTATACACCACTCTGAGTCTCTTTTATTGGGAGAAAGGTTAAATATAAATAAAACAAAAGTAAGAAAAGAGATCTTGAGCACATATGTCAGCATCACATGCAAAGCAACCAGATTCAGAGAGCAGTCCTATACAAAATGATTATTCAGTGAACAATTTATATTACTGGTGGCTTTTCTTCCTTGCTGCTGTTACCCCTTCAGTACTAAAGGAAGAGGTTGTTCTGCTTGTTGGTGTTTTTTTTAAATATTGGCTTAAATGTTTGTTATTGATTTGGTAGCTGATAGACATCTGTGTTATCTAAATACACAGCATTGGGGTGGGGGGATCCAGTTTCTATTTCAGTACAGTTTATTTAAGTAACATTGTATGTGTTTTTTAGTGTGAAAAGCTGTGAATGTACTGCTGAATTCAGCCAGTTGAAAACACACTACAGGTGTCAGGAAAATAAATTACTAAAAAAAAGAAGGACTCGTTTGTATCAATCTGTCTTTTCCCAATATCAACAACTAACAAGAAAGAAATAGGCTTTGTCCTTTAGGAAATGGGGCAAGGTGCACACAGTGGCCAAGATCTTATTAGATATGTCTGCTTGGCTAATGGAAATGGCATAAAGACTTGCTGGCAAATTCCTGCAAATTAAAAACCTAGCATTGGCATTAATTGTTTGTGGTCCAAGCAGTAGGATTTAGTGCATAACAGCAAATGCTTTATACAGTGCTAACTTCTTACCTTGCAGCAATCTGTCAATGAGATTTGTGCCGACTGCATTACGCTGGCATTTAAAAAAAAAAACCAATAGAATTTTGGCCAGTACTTGGCACTCCTTCCCCCTTTTAGTAAATTACTGTGAATTACTAATCATTTCCAATTGCCATATCCATAAGATGTTTAGGCCTTAACCCAAATACTTGCAACCAATGTGTTGTGCACTTCTTTTGATCAGAGGTGGTGCGTGTGGATTCCCTATTTGAAAGATGCACAGAAAAGGGTAGTTTGATCCACAAAGTAGAATGGAGATGTTTCTTCTTAAAACAAATGTATGCATGCAGTCAACTCTAGTAGTGTACTGTATCCTTCTTTCTCTCATGTCTGTTTAGAATAACGTACCATTGATTTTGAGAACTCCTAATCAAAAAAATCAACAGTAATGATGCATTATTATAATTATTACTATTTACATCATTCTAGAAGTGAGCGAAGCACCTCGTGGGCATTGCTCATCTGATACCCTTAACTCCACCCCATGTATTCTCCGCAATATTGCACTCTTACAAACTGGAGAACTGAGGCTGAAAAGAAAGTGACCTGGCTAAGGCCACCTATTAAATCTATGGTGGACAAAGAGCTGCTTTTGTAGGAAATGTAACATTTTGTTTCTGTATTTCCATCTAGGCAAAGCAGGCTTCTGCTCATCAGATGAACCAATCTATTTGGTACTGTATATCTAACTTCCTATGAAAAGAAAAGAAACAGAATAGCGAAATACAGAGACTCCTTTATCCTCAATAGGGAAAGTTTGGGTTTTGTAGTCCACAAAGCTAACCAGTCTCCCCCTAACCCCAAGCTGGTTCCCCGCCAAATACTGTATATACTTGAATATAAGCCTAGTTTTTCAGCCCTAATTTTGGGCTGAAAAGAGGGGTCCTCGACTTATATTCGAGTCAATATTTTTAGCCACTGAGGCAAGTTTAGGTCGGTGGCTAAAAGTCATTTTAAACATTGTGCACCACTTTTCCTGACCCCCATGTTTGAAATGACTTTTTAAAAAGTCATTTTAAAACAATGTTTAAAATGACTTTTAGCCACCAACTCAAGCACTCGCCTCGGTGGCTAAAAGTCATTTTAAACACCACACACACACCCAGCTCACAAAGGAGCAGTTGCCAGGCCCTGCTGCATTTCCCACCCTAGGCTTATACTTGAGTCAATAAATTTTCCCAGTTTTTGGATTTAAATTAGGGGCCCCGACTTATACTCGGGTCGACTTATACTCGAGTATATACGGTAATTATTAGCAACATAAGGGCAGAATGTTTAGTATCCCATAAAGCAAAAACATCTAAAATGTGTTTAGATGTGGAAGATAACACATCTAAATTGAGCAGCTGAATTTTTTTAAAGTACCATGTATCGTGGTGGCTTTAAAAATATGAAGCATATAATTGTTATACATCCATGCTGGCATACACATCAGACGATTCCACATGGAAATGTAATTACTTCATTAAAAGATGTGACATTATCCTCACGAGTTATATCTTTTTTCTCTAGTGTAATTTTTGCTGCGGAAGTACTTGCTGCTGGGAATCTCATATGCTTCTCCTCCTTGAATCAAGAATAAATAACCCACAAAGAAGGCAGCACTTTGATGGAACTGTTTCCTGTAGTTTGTTGTTGTGCCGTACAGTCGTGACCAACTCTTTGTGGACCCATGTCCATGGAGTTTTCTCAGCAGGAATACTGGAATGCCTTGCCAGTTCTTACTCCTGGCGCCTACAGCACCTGGTATTCCCTGGTTGTCTCCTATCCAAGTACTAACCAGGCCTGATCCTGCTTAGTTTCCAAGATCAGCGAGATCAGATGCACTCAGGGCATCTAGGCAGCTGCTTCCTATATTTTATATCTTTTATAATCCAGAACAGGATCTGTCAAATGATATTGTTCTGTCAGGCTATTCCATTCAAAGTATAAAAAAACCCCTCCCCAATTAAAATCTGAGCAATCTAATGTATATATTTTCCCTGCTTCTAGCTATGTATAATTTGGTATTAATTTATTTTCACAGTGTAATCTTGCTTTGTTAATACTGAAATTGACTGCAGGCATTTTACTTTTATGGTTGTATGTTTAACTAAAAATTGATTAATTTGCACTTTATTTGTTATTGTTTGTTGTTTATGATTTCTATTTCGTTATATTGTAAACTACCCAGAGTAGCTCTCCAGCTAGATGGGTGGTATAAAAATCTAATAAATAAATAAATAAATAAATAAATAAATAAATCTTAGAAATGAACTAGTTCAAAATTGTCACTCCACCTTTGTCTTATCTTCAAAGAAGACCCTAAATCTAGACTCCAGTCTCTCAGATAAAAACAACACATCCTTGAATACTCTGCTTACCAGGCTAGGAGTTGTGATCTTTTATGTGATGCTGGACAAGCTACTCAGCAAACTTATAACTTGCTAAATAAAGATATCAGCAATGTTGTGGAGTTTGGAGTTATGGATCTACAGAGATAATGACACACTGAAGCTATCCATAACTGAGCTATGAAAAGATGAATGCATCATAGTACCTTTACTAAATTATCAATAGTTTCAGTGACTTTGTGTTCACTTTGTTTAAAAGCAGTTTTCCAAGCTTCAGTTGTGCAACACTATCCCTACTAGGTGCTGTGTTTACAAAGCATTAAAAGTATGGTAAGCAAAAGAGAACTCCTCATCAGCAAATGTGACATTTGCCTAAGTTTCAAACTCTAGGGAAAAAATTGCTAGGTTCTGAAGAAACTCCCAGTGCGGTCATATCTCATTACTGACACAACCAAAAACTGTGTCCTTTTCTTGTTTTTATTTCTGAAGCCACATATATATACTGTATATAATATAAGTTATTTTTCACATACAGCATTACTCTGTTCAAAGGGGGCAGTTTTAAGTCTTGGCGAACTGAAGGATTCAGGATTAAATGTCCATAGCTCTACCTCACAGAGGCTGTATCCTTATTTTTTTGTTGATTTCTGTTCAAGAGACTGCTTCAAACATACTTCAGCCTGTTCCCCTCCCTCCCCATTTTTACTACTCACTTAACTCTGTCATCTTCTCACTGTTATCCTTAATTTTCAAATCATGTGAAGATTGTCTTCACATGGCAGAAAATCTAACTCACCCATCGCCCCTTCCCCCTGTAAAAATAATGGTACAATTTCCACACAGATGAACAATTTTAGGCACTATCTTCTTTAACAGAAACGTGGGAAGATGAAGATTTGAAATGTATGCCACAACCTAGCACACAATCATTACAACTTTTGCAGTGGGCACACTACACCTCCACATGGAGGGCTCCTAGCGCCGCTAGTCCAAACACACCTAAGCAGTAACTGTTAATTCTACTCATAGTTCTACCAATAGAAGAGAAAGGTAACTCCAAGAACCACCCATGTGGAAGCATCCCTAACCTGCTCATTAAGGGGTAAGGTTCTTTTTGGCATCCTAGACACTTACTTGAATAATAGCCCACCTTAAACTAGTTCATAGTCATATCTAAGATCCATTCCCAGTTTGTTTCCCTCAGTTCCCATTCTATGATTCATAACTGTCACAGATCTGAGCCATTTTGTCATCTATTTTTACTCTTTCTATTCCAATTAAACTTTTGCTGGTAGCAGTTGGAACTGAGGGGTCCACACTCATTTCATAGGCAAGCCTGATAATTCGAAAATGGGTCATGTCTACTGAACCTATCATTTAGCCAGAAATCAAGGAAGAAGTGGTGATATTAACCAAGAAATGGGGCACAACTGGTGCATTAGTCCTCCTTTTAAAATGCCTCATATATATTTAATCACCATCAAGCTATTTATTTCTATACACTAAAATACAGTATATACCATGGCACAGAAGGAAAGCATCATGGTACCAAAAGGCCACTATGATTCAATGCTCAGTGCTCTCATTTAAAACATCAGAACTTGCTGTGTTGGCTATCATGCAGCAATGCACACAGACATCCTTGCTGGCTTACCTTTCCTCTTCCACCATGGTCCTTCCTGGATAGAGTAGGAGAGTTCTTTAAACTCAATGTTCACTGCGGGTCTCCGAGGAAGATAGGAGAAGCGATGGGCTTCCGTCAAAGTATTGTCCACCTTTTTAAAATGGCCACTGAGTAAATGGACATCTTGTGTGTCTGTGCCACTGGAGACCACTTCATCGACCGAGACACATACGGACTTTGGCTCAGGCATAGCAGGTGCAGAACTGCTGGCATTCTAGAACAGAAGGGGCAGAAATCAAGCAATGCTTTTTGAGAAAGACTTCCCCAATGAAAATGAATTAATTAAACATCTCTTCCACTGCTTTAACTCATTGTAATATGAACGAATGCGAAGACAGAGGTGATGGGGTGGAGGAAACCACCAATCTAGGCTGAGTAAATTCTACTAATGTTATGTTAGGAAAAAGGAGACCAGATGAAATCCAAAACAAACTACAAACTCTCCGCATGTACTTTGCCTGGTTACTCACTCCCATCCTGATGTACCTCTTAGAGTCATGCATGTTTCCTTGAGCTCACTGGAGGGAAGGGGTGGTTTACATATAGCTACCAAATTTGTGGTTTAGCTATTTCATGAGGATGAACCACTTTTCCTGGGTAGACTCAGGCCTACCTGTTATTTTTCTCAGCACTTTCTCCTCATACCACTGTAAAAAATATCCAGGAAGAATACATGCCACCTTCTAATGAAGTTCTTCCTCACTATTTCAGGCAACTTCAACCCCCATCACATGACCTTGCACACACCCTTCTCTGTTTTTTGTCTTTGTGGACATTACACTTCCCATCCACACCCAATACAATTTATTTCTTGTCTTGACTGGAGGCAATGCGTCATTGCATAAAATAGTTTTTCTTGTGAGGAAATTGAATGTTAGAAAGGGAAGATGGGGAAAGCAGATCAGGGAATGCCAAGAAACAGTGCCTAAAGTAGCTATTTGTCCCATGGCTACCACTCTTGCTTTCCCCTATATAGTACATCTTCTCCTTAGCTATCAGGGTGACCAGCTAGTGGCAATTACATTTGTCATACCTCTGCTGTTATGGCCAGGCTATGTCTCATGAACCCTAAGAGATACGTCTCTATGTTCCACCAAAACTGCAACATAGGGAAAACAGGGAAACTGTGTTTGTCTGTGAAGATTCTCAGTTATCCAGTTGAGGTTATTTGGAAGATGAGTCATGGCAACTGGACTTCTTTTCTTGAGAGATTGAAATGTTTCACTACTCATCCAAGCAACTTCGTCAGTCTGAGGAAAGTTAGTGTCAAGTCCTCCAATTTATAGTTCACTTTGATTTCACATCAGCATGGTATAAGTAGGCTCATAAGTTGGACAATGGCCTGAATAGGCCCATAGGTGGACAATAGCCTAGGGTCCCACCTATTCAGGCCATTGTCTACCTAACAAGCTTATTCATGCCATTGTCCAACTGATGAGCCTATTCAGACCAGGGTGATGTGAAATCAAAGTGAACTATAAATTGAAGGTCTCGCCACTAACTTTCCTCAGACTGACAAAGCTGATGGATGAGTAGCGAAATGCTTTGACCTTTCAAGAAAAAGAAGTCCAGTTGCCATGACTCAACTCCCAGGAAACCGTGTTTGTTCACCATTTCCCCTTAAGTAGAGGGTGTTTGTGAGTTTGCAGCATATGACATCACAGACATGGTTCCTGATTTTCCTTTGCCATCACATTTGTCCAATGTGATGAACACTACACTGACTTGATTTCTTAGAATAAGCCTCCAGTGCATACATATCTGCTGAAATAAGATTTTAAAACAAATATAAATTGAAGATTCATTATCTCAAACTGCTGTTCCTCTGCCAACAGCTGCGAATCTTGATCTAGACATGATCATCTTTCCTACAGTTGGGAGACTTTGACTACCACCATTAGTCAAAGGTTTGCACAAGAATTCAAAGCGAGTTTAACACTAATTGTTGCCCACTGCCTCTACATTTCTATGACAGGAAGGAAGGCAACTGTACTTCTTATTAAAGACTCCCACAAAGCAGACCTGAGAACTCACATGAGGACTGCCAATTTTACAAAATTGTGGACAGCAGCTTGAACAGAGGAGGTGTATTAATGGCTCAGAGCAAAGGGATAACATAGTCCTGCAATCTGTCCTATACAATGGCTAGTAGTTCCAGAGCATCAGGTGGCCTTTGGTCTCCAAATCTCCAAATGGCAGAGCTGGAAGGAACCTTATGGATCATGGAGTCCAGTCCCTGTCAAGGAGGCTCAGTGGAGAATCAAACCCTCAACCTCTGATTCGGCAGCTGGTTACTTAAGGCTCTGAGCTATCCAGCAGTTCTCTTTGGGACAGACTCCGTTTTTACTCATATGAATGTTACTGACAGTCATTCTCATGAAAAACAAATGTCTTTATTACCTATATTAAAAATAACTAAACGGGCAAGAGCTCTCCCCTGGCTCTCTCCCTCCCCTTGCACATCCAGTCCATTATTTCCATATATACTACTTATACAGAGGTTTAGCCAGGATCTGGAGCAAAGTTTGTTTTGGCATCCTTCCTGCCCCCCCCATCATACCCACCCAGCAATGGGGGGGACCCTGCAGGCTTGGTGTGGGTGTGTGCACACACACACGGGCATACAGGCATACGTGTGTGTGTGTGTGTGTGTGTGTGTGTGTGTGTGTGTGTGCCTTAAACCTCTCCCACCACAGTGAGGAACAGGAGGAGGAGGAGGAGGGCGCTGCAGCTAGCATGCTCCTGCCTGCCTGCCTGCTTCACCGCTCACCTGGCATGTGGTGGCAGAAGTGGTGGAGGGGGTGCCACTGCCAAGCCTTAGGGGAAAGGAGGACTGCTGGGTGGCAGGATGGCGCATGGCTTCCTCCTCCTACTCCCCCTCCAGGCGCCCCCAGATTACTGCGCCTGGGACAGATGTACTCTTCTGGTCCTCCTAGAAACGCCCCTGTACGTATACACTGTCCCTAAACATAGGCACCTGATTTATAGCCAGCAACAGACCTGCTTTCCAGGAATATGTTCTCTTTTTAAAGCCACATTCATCCCTACAGTTGGTGGACAAGGGATTCCTCAGCTTAATGCGCACAGCCACTCTGTGCTCCTAAGCTATAGCAGCAACATTACAGCCCACCTCACTCCTGCAATTCTTGCTAAGAAAGCTAGACCTTAATCTGACTCAGTGGAGTTACTTGAGTTCAAGTGTGTGGAGGACTGGGAGGAGAGTCCTCGGGGCCACACATCCTTGAGATGTTCTGAGCTCCTGCTTGCAGAGCTGTTTTTAAAATTCATTAGACCATATTAGACCTCAGGGATGGGGGGGGGGGATGATATCTGGAGTGTAAAAGCCTGAAGCTAGCCAACCCCAGCTGTATGATGTCCTCTTTCTTAAGATCAAACTTGCCCTGGTTCTTGAAACTATGCAGTGGCTAGAATGCATGCTTTGTTCTCTGGAGTCAAGCAAATAGGTACTAGACAATATCCAACATCAAATAGCTTCAGAAGATCTGTTTTTAAAGTATGAAGTCCACTCTCTCTCAGGCTTTCCAGTTACTCATCATTAACTCCACAAGCCCAACACTGCATCGGCTCTGGAGAAAACACCTTTGATGTTTATTTTTGTCCTCCAGTTGAGTTGCTTATCAGGCATTGTGGGGTTTTTCTTAAAAAAACTGTGCATGTTGGCCCATAATGTGCTTGTCTTGTCTAACAATCCATTCCTGTCTGTGAGACTAACCAAACCACCTTAAATATAGGCATTCTGCTTAGCAAAGAGATGAGAAATTAGTTGCATTTTTTTAAAATGAAATTTTCAGACTGGTAAAATCTGAAAGGCTACCCTGAATTCAGGAGATTTATTATTTGCAGACGCAGGAGGGGAAAAAAACATTATTGGGTAATATATTATGGATCTCTTGCCTTCTTTCTGAATTAACCAAGTTACCTAATATTTTATGGTGGACAGAGCTGGGCTTTTTTAGAGCCAGACTTTTTAGAGTAGGCTGACTGAAATCTAAAGGACTTCTGTTAACTTCCACTGATTTAAGTAGTCTACTCTAAATAAGACTCAGCTAGGATCTGTTTTATTTTAAAGAATGGTATATATTTAAAGTATTACCAAAATTGGGATTTACAGCATATTCCCCACTTCAAAGCTCCCTCCCCTTTTCTATAGGTTCAATTTAATTTTGTGAGTATTTTATGTTTCACAGCAGGAAACTGAACCAAAAACACATTCCATTTCAAAGCAGGATGACAACCTCTCTGAAAAACCAGCATAATCAAAGAAAAATAAAAACCATCCTTTTGTTCAAAGAAGTTTGCCACCAAATCCATTATATAATGAGCTGGAAGGGTTACTGGTGTCTTGGTAAATCTGTTTTCACATCATAGGATGCAGTGGTGAAAGCATGAGCATGCTCAGAACACCACTTAATTCCCCCCTCCCCCTGCTTCATCTTTTTTCATGCCAGGCAGAGGTAACTCTCGGTCAAATCTTGCTATGTGAAGCTGACTTCAAATCCAAGATGATGTAAATGGCAAAAAAAGGCAGAACAAAACAAACCCCTGCAGTTCCAACCACCTTATACCTGCAAGATGACATTCTTTTTTTAAAAAATCACATTTTAAATAATTTACAGTCATGTACAACTGTGGGGGCTTAACCAAACCCCCCAGAAGGGACAAGAAACCGTCATTGAGGCTGGGGTGCACATAAATAACGTTCGTTGCCTCTGCAACCACATTTCCATGTATAATAATAATAATAATAATAATAATAATAATAATAATAATAATAAT
>JAHTLZ010000021.1:477357-498008 GCA_023846285.1 Phrynocephalus versicolor
CTATCTATCTATCTATCTATCTATCTATCTATCTATCTATCTATCTATCTATCTATCTATCTATCTATCTATCTATCTATCTATCTATCTATCTATCATCATACAACAAACCATTATTCTGCTTTCCTATTGATACTATTGTCAATAGGTGGGCGCTTCTTTTATTTTTTTTATTTTTTTATTTAATTTAGAGCACCTGGGGGTGGGTCAGAGCTCCTTTATTTTATTTTTATTTTTATTTTTATTTCTATTTATTTTTATTTTTATTTTTATTTTTTATTTCCAGGTTCCGGCTGTGCTACAGCTGTAGCCCGGGCAAGCTTTTTTTTTTAACCGCCAAACACGTGGCCCCTGAGACCCGGTCGGCGCTGCTTTTTTAAAATATTTTTTCGATTTTAAGGTGCCAACCAGGCCACCGCTGGGGCCCAGTCGGCGCTCCTTTTTATTTTTTTATTTTTTATTTTTCAGGCCCCACCCGTGCGGCCCCTGGGGCAGGTGGGTGCTTCTTTTATTTTTTTATTTTTTTTCTTGATTTTAGGGTGCCAACCTGGCCACCCCTGGGGCCGGGTTGGCGCTCCTTTATTTTATTTTACTTTATTTTTATTTTTATTTTTATTTTTTACTTCCGACCACGTGGCCCACACTACAGCTGTAGCGCGATCGGTCGGCTTTTCCCTGCAGCCAGGAAGACCGAAGACTGTCCAGCGCCAGGTAGGAGACATTACTGCCATTAATGAAACAAGACAAAACAAACCATTTTTTATTTCGGTTCGGTTTGTTTCATTCTAAGTTCTCTCTGGGGTTCGTTATTCATATTGTTAGGTGCCCATCTCTATTGAGAAGTCTTGCCTTTTCTGAGATTAATTGATGTGCATCAAGTCATTTGCAGCATGAGCATTTTGTTGAGTCTCACAGTTCTTCTATTCAGAAATCACCCAAATTTAAAGCTTAATCAACAGCAATTAGGCGGTGCTGGTTAAAATTTATGAGCACTGCTAACTTTGCATTCCTTCATGCTCCATGAAGCACTCAATCTAAAGTCTCCAGTGATTACCACTGAAATCAGGAGAACAAATTGTGAGTACACATGCATAATATGGAAGCCATGATATCTATGTTTTCCTTGATGACAAAAAAGAAATGACAAATATCAAACATTGTACCTCAAGTACAGCAGGTGCTATTGCCCCCTTTTTTAAAAAAAAAAGACACATATACAATCTTCCTATTTTTGATAATTAGGCAGTTTTTAAAGGACTATGTGGCATCCATCAGTAGTTGCTGATCCGTAAAATCGAAGTCAGAAATTATCACAACTAATGAAATATTTATGAAGAACCAAAACAGTTATAAGCAGCCAACAGGAAGATAAGCAGCAATTGACACTCTAAGCACATCAAGAAGTTTAATGAATGATTACTGATAACCTTTTCTATGTTACACCTGCCATCCTTAAATAGGCAGCACTTTTGTTCACTGAAATGAACTAAACAAAATTTTGTGCCAACAACCATGCAATCCAGAAGGCCTGACTTTTTAATTTGAGTGGAGATTAATGGACTGATGATTCAGGACACAACATGCGTTTAATGAGTTGGTGTAAAAACAGTGCTCAAGTACAATGCTGAATTCCGTGTTAAGTGCTAGGTGGTGGTGGTTGTTTTTCCATAAGAGAAGTGGAAATAAGGGCTTTGGGGCTGGACAGTGTGTGGAAGCAAGCAAATTCTATTTCCACAGCATCCCACTTCCATTTCAGCAATACACATTGCTAGCAAAAAGACAGTTTACAAGACAGTGAAGGAGAATTATTAAAATAAAACAAAATCCCTTCATCTAGAGTGGGTGACATGTAAATAGCTGCATGTGTACATTAAGTTGATTCTAATTTATGGTGACTCTAGGAGGGTTTCTAAGTTGTGTGAGATATTCAAGGAGAGGGCTTAAGAGTGCTCATCCACATCCCAGGGAATTTCCATAGTTGAACAGAGATTTCATCCCAGACCTTCTGAGCCCTACTCCAAACACTCTTAACTATTTCACTACAAAGCTTCTAGGGAAATAATAGAAGAGGCAATTTGTTCAAATATGGAAGAGGCACATAGGTTAGACTGTGGCAGCAGTAGCAGCCCACCAATGAGAAGGCAGGTGGATGTTTCCACTATAGATCCTAGGATTACCAGTCAAAGGACATGTGCATTTTCTTTCTTTCTGTTCGTCTTGTAAAAAAAACAGTTGGCTCATTGTACAACAAAATCTTCTCTAGAAGCACCCTGTAAGGAAGGAGATGGGTGGTACCTTCCTAGGTTAACTAGCAGTCAAATCAATCACAATTCATACAAATGAAGGGATGATTCAGCCTTCTGTAAATCATGCTGGAAGAATTGCCCTCAGGCTGGATGTTGCTTCCTCCAGGATGTTGCCTGCATCCCCCAGGGCTATTCTGCATCATTTACCTGTAGTCTTCCCCTTTAAGTAATAGCTAAAAGGAATTTATTTTGTAATTGCCATTTATAAACTCATGATCTCAGAACATTACCTCATCTCCTGCTCCTTACTGGGGGTTTTTCAACTCTTCTGTAAATTCCTTATCATTCTCTGTTTTTGGTGTTCTTTTCTTCCCCTTTTGGGCGTGTCCACCTGCCTGTCTTCTTTTACTGTATTTTTTATTTTATATTTTTTGTTCTGGGCCTGAACTGTTCTAAGTTGGGGGGAGGTAACAAGTGGGGTAACCCCAAAGCTCAGTCTTGGGTCTGATGCTCATTAATGTTTTTATTAATGACCTGGACAAGGGAGTGCAAAGAATGCTTGCCAAATTTGCAGATGACAAAAAAAAAGGGTGGAATAGCTAATAACCTGGAGGACAGAAACAAAATTCAAAATGATCTTGATAGGCTGGAGCACCAGGCTGAAACCTACAGAATGAAATTTACGAGGGATAATCCTGCCCTTGCAGCTCCATGCATCAGTAGGGTTGGTTACTCTTATCGGTGCATGTGCACCGAAATTATCATCTTCAGCAGAATCCAGAGACAAAAGTCCACAATGACCTGGCTGCCACTATCAAGAAAATTCCTGAGAAAGAATCATTGTTTATTATTGGAGACTTTTATGACAGAGTTGGAGCTCATTATAGTTCTTGGCCCACTTATTTAGGCCAGTTTGGCGTTGGGAAGGTGAACGGAAATGGCCAACGCCTGCTGGAGTTTCGCTGTTAGTACGGTCTCTGTGTTAGCAATATGTTCTTTAATACAAAGCCTCAGCACCAAGTTTCTTGGAGACATCCAAGATCAAACCTTTGGCACCAGCTCAACTTGATACTTGTTCGGGGTCCCAGCCTTCCCAGTATTACGATCACACATAGTGATCAGGGTGTTCATTGTGATACAGACCACTCCCTGGTGTGCAGTAGAGTAAATCCGAAAACCAAGAGACTGAACTATGCGAAGAAGGAAGGTAGACTTAAGAATTGACATCAGTAAGACCTGCAGTCAGGGAAAAGTGGAAGAATTTGCATAAGCAATCAAGGAAGTTCTCCCTGGTCTGGCTGAAGTAAATGCTTCTGAATGATGGGAATACTCTAAGGGCCCTATCACATGGGCAAAAGAGGTGGTTAATAATAAAAGCTGTGTTTCTTTCTGAAGTTGTCACATGACTGAAAATGTGGTTCCCACATTCCCATGGACATGGGATAAATAACTGCATTTTATATGCCCCCACGTCTTTAATCCGCATCTAGAAGCTCCGAGGAGTTCCGGTGGCATGGAGAGACGCCTCTGGGGGGCTTTGCACAGAAATCCTGCCCCACGGTGCTGGCCAGAAGCAGACATACACACACATACACACACTCCCGTCCGCCCCGCATGCTCCCCCTCCCTGGCTTGACCGTGACCCACCCTCTGCCTTGGGTCATGGAAAACTCGCTGGAACCCAGTTAAATGGGCATTAGCATTTAAAAAAGCAAACAAACGCTGGCCATGGGGGCACGATTTTTGGAGGTGGTTTATTGGTAAGTTAGATTCAGATTTTAAAGGACTTGGGATAGAGCCCTAAAATACTATTTATAACATTGCTCTCTCAGTATTTGGTAATACCCAGCCGGGCCTGCTCACCCTCTCCGACATGGCTGGGCAGTCTTAGCAGCAGTGGTGGAGAAGGAGAAGGAGGGCCAGGCTGGCCTGCCGGGGCCGCTCACCCCCTCCAGCATGGCTGGGCAGTCTTGGCGGTGGTGGTGGTGGAGGAGGAGGGCCAGGCTGGCTTGCCAGGCTCACTCTCCCTCTCTGGCCTGACTGGGCAGTCTCTGCAGCAGGGGAGGGTCACCAGCAGGTAAGGGACCATTTTGTAGAGAAACAAAACAGTTCATTTTAGATGAGGAAAAAAATCCATTTTGTTTCGCCTGTAATGTAATGCTGCTTAATTGTTTTGTTTTGTTAGCTAACAAAATGACAAAACAGCATTTCGTTTTTCGTTTTGTGTCCATCCCTAGTTCCAGACTTTCGCACTCATGGGTAATGTGGTGTTCCAAGTGATTGATTGGTGCTTTGGAGATTCACATTGTACCTCCCACTGAGCCATGAATCTCTCTAGATGAACTCATGCCCGTCACATACTTTGCCTAATTTACCTCATAGGGCTGTTGTGAGGCTGAAGCAAAGAAAGCCTTTATGTCACTTCTAGTTCACTGGAGGAAAGCTAGACTATAATAATTAAACAGTAACACTTTTGTCTTGCAGAATACAGAAGAGGGTGTACTTTCTACACAAGATAGTTTCTCCCAGGAAGCTCATTGTGGTATTTCCTGCAACAAATACAAATAGTTGCTGTGTGAATAATTCACAGAAGGATCACATGGCTATTTCCCCCTTGTATATGCGCTGGAAGCCTCTTAGGGGTAACAACAACTACACTGTACAGGACAGTCTTTGAGGTCTAAGAAATGAATGCACATGGCGCCATCTAGTGGTTCATAACTTCACATTGTTTTCAAAAACCTATTGCTGTACACTACAGTATAAGGTAGTTGTAGTCTTGCAGAATTCCTATAGTGGAGCGACCATTTTTCTTTCTCTTTCTTGGGGTGGGGCTTTTTATTATTTTTAACATCTCTTCAAAGTCTGAGTTCATTCTGATCTGTAGTCTTTCTAACCTTCCCTCTACAAGTACTGGCTCCTTGTGATACTTATGGGGGATATTGCCCCTCCTATTTAATGTGTATGCACTCTTTAAATCTTAGGTCACTAATACACTTTTCATGTACATTATTATCTTCAGATGTCTATCACTTTTTGTCTCATAGAAATTGTATATGATTGAGCCTTCAGCATCTCACCCTTCAGAAACTCCCATCCATCACAGACAACTTTCTCTTTATCTCCTATGTTATTTGACATCTATATGAAACCACTGGGGGAGATTATCAGGACATTTGGGGTTAAGTGCCACCAGTATTCTGATGATACCCAGCTCTACCTCTCATCACTTCCAGATTCTGAGGGTGCTCCTATCTCAACTTTACATGAGTGTTTAGTTGCAGTAATGAACTGGATGAGGATAAACAAAATGAATCTAAACCCAGCCAACACAGAGGTGCTTCTGGTCCGTCAAAGGGGAGAGTAAGGGCTAGAGATAGGGATGCAGCCTATACTGGATGGAGTCACCCTCCAATTAAAAAAAGAGGTGTGCAGCTTAAGGGTGCTCTTGGACTCATCCTTGAGCCAGGATGCTCAGGAGCACATTTGCACAATTAAGGTGCCAGGAGACATTTGCACAATTAAGGCTAGTACGCAAGTTACACCCTTTTCTTGAGAAACCAGCTCTGGCCACTGTAACACATGCCCTAGTGATGTCCCAGCTAGACTAATGTAATGCGCTCTTTGCCCAGAGAATGCTTTAAGAATTATGGGGCAGCATGTAAGCAAGTCACTTGGCTTTGCTTTGCTTTTTTACCTGGCTGCAGAGCCAAATGTGGCAATTTGATTCCCCACGGTTCATTGTAGTATAAGAGCCAGCCTGTGTATCCTTGGGCAAGCTACATAGAAGGGACTCTGCATCTAGAAAGCCCTGCAAACAGTCATCGTGTGACAGAAGCAACTTGACAGGTTGCAATTATTTTCTTGCTTTATTTTGCTGCAATTTGAGGTGTGCACAATTTAGGGGACAATTATGGGACAGTCTTTTGTGGTTTTCTCAGCCCAATCCCCATATGACTATCATTTGGCAGAAGATGTTTGATTCTGTAGTGTGTTTTCCAAGGGAGAAGTCTGAGCTGTTCATGGGGGCAAATTTGTGAATAACACCTGTTTAACAGAGGCTTAAATAGCAACTTTCATTTCTTTGTGAGAGCAAGATTTCCTTCTAAATTCAACTATTTAAGAGAATTCTTGATGAGTCCAATCTGTTATAATGCTGTTTACTATTTGCTTTGTTTATTTGTCCACTGGATCCACACACACAAAAACCTTCTTATTTTAAGCTGTTTGGAAGAGAGAGAGTTTCATTTCCAATACTATTTTTGTTTGTTATGACTTCCTATATTTTTAAAAAGTAGAGAAATGTCCAAAGGGGGGAAGGGAAAGACTTGGATTTAAAGCTTAACATTACAGTATGATTGAAGCAGTAACCCAAAAGTAAGGCAATTTGGGGCACATATCAACTTCCCTATTCGAAAAAATAAGCATGCTTATGGAATCCCCTCCTGAGTGAGACTTGCCTGGTGCCAACGTTGATGACATTTCAGTGCCAGGTAAAAATCTTCCTGTTCCAGAAGTTTTATAATTGATGATTGTGGGTCATGATGTCAAATTTAGTGTTGTATGGTATTTATTGTACTTAAATGTTTTTATTGTTTTAATTTTATTGCAATTTTTGATGTTTTAACTGTTCATTTTGGTTGTGAGCCACCCAGAGACCGAGGTAGTGGGCGGCATACAATTTATATTAAACAAACAAACAAATAAATAAATAAATAAATAATGCAGTATTTTTGTGCCTTAACTTCAAGCCTATGTAAACACCACAAAATAGTCACTCTATCCACATAATTCCTTATGTAGCATTTCATTATGATGTAACAGAACTGAAATGAAATTCAGGCTTTGCTACACTGGGAGTTGAGTCATGACAACTGGACCTCTCTCTTAGGGATCATTACTCATCCAAGGAGCTTTGTCAGTTTGAGAAAAACTTGTTGGAAGTGCTACCAATTTATAGTTCACTTTTGTTTCAACCCAGCCTGGTCTGAATAGGCTTGTTAGATGCACAACAGCCTGAATATGCCACACAGTGCTGTAAGAACCATTTAATTTGGTCTGACTGTGCATTTCTTATGTTTTAAATTAAAAATGATACAATTATCAAGTTTTTAAAAAATACAGTGTAGTAAAAACAACAAATTTATTTGCAATATTGAAAAAATACATCATGAAATGTTTCTTCTGGGAATTTAAAATAAATAGAATTACACAATTTGATGTCTGATATATATTCAGCAATTTTTCCCTGCCTTTACACCAATATGGTTTCAAAGAACATAAAAAATTAGTCATATAAATTAATATTAGTATTTCCTTTTTGCAATGTTCATTTATATTGCACAATATTTTTGTCCGTCTACATTTGTAAATCCAACTGGACTACCCACCATTGTTCAATCGTATCCAACAATTCTTGTGCACCACATACAAATTAATGCATAAATATTAATACCAAAAGACCATGAATACTCATTTGAATTACCTTGCAGTGATCACATTTATTTTGAGATTGGATTACTGTATTTCTTATTCATCTTTCTCTGGCTGGATTGGTGCAGAAGAAAACTGCCAACTGGCATACATTCTAGCAGTTATGTTGACCCTATGGCATTACTTTCAAGGAAAATGTAAACACATGTTGCACATCTGTGTTGCTCCATATAAGGAAGTGAGTTTTAGCAGATTTCATCTCCACCTAAGCAGATATTTTCTAAATGTAATGGATCTTAAGTTGTTACTCAAAACCAAGCTTTCCTCCAATGTATTTATTGTTTGAGTTCTAACTTGACCTTCTCCAAAAACTGGGATTCGAGGTGGAGCACATCAAGGTCAGCTTATACGGGTAAAAGTGCAAACATTTGTAATGTTAGGAGACAATTTAAGAAATAATAAGAAAGCACAGCAACTAATGGAGAAGAGCACAACAGTAAGGAAAGCGTGAGGGATCATTCAAACCAGTACTTTGTTGCTGGGGAAATCAGTTTTCAACCCAGCTACTGCGAGGAGTGCCATTAAGCTCACTGGGAAGGGAGATCCTCATGGGGTGGCAGATAATGTCATGTATACTTGATAACCAAAAACACCCAGTCCTTCAACCCTGCAGTCCCTGGCTCATCTGGGTCACTGGAGCTCTCAGTTGTGACATCACTGGTTATACACCCGGTGTCAGAAGAGAAAAGTGATTTCTGTCTCCCTCTCCAATGGGTGTTCCATGGTATCAAATCTGGCAGTGTTCACCAGTTACGGTACCCTTGTGAGGGATCCCTACCCGTATGTAAGGCATATACCAAGCCTATTGCTCAGCCTAGAACAAACTAGCACAGAGACATAAATATCTGAGATATGTAGAATTGGTGTGCAAAGTATTTTAAACAAGAGCAAAATACTGTAGACTAAAAAAAATGGGCAGCAGAGTAATGAATCATGGGTTAGTGTCTCGACCCTGGACATTTTCTGTGTATTGAACACTTAATTAGCAAGTGCAAGATTTCATATCAATGTGCCATAGCTACTGCTCTGTGGAACTATAATGAGGAACAAAATGTATAAGACATTATTCAACACACACACTGTGTGCAAGAACAATTAAATACTCAGCTGTGAATCCAGCACTGAGGAATATTTGAAAATATTCAAATTTTGAAGGACTCCTTATGGATTCCTTTTCTTTTTGATGCAGTACTGAGCTCTGCTTTTTTCCTGTTTTTATCCTGTACTCTGGAGCAATATGGGAAATTCTGCTGGATCGTACCAAGATTTGATTCCTGTTCAAATACACATAAGTAACCCACCAATTCTCTTGATATTCATTTTCCACTGCTGGCTTAATAAGTACAACGACGTTGGGATGGGGGGGGGGATACACAGCTAGAAAACAACATGAATTTCATAAGTTTTGGAATGCAAACTTTCCTTTCACTTCCTTTGGTCCAATATTGTATTTCCTAGTCTTCTTCTTGATATAAAACCATAATGAAATTAGCAGCAAGATACATATAAGTGCAACGCAGAAGAGCACAGCAAGGACAATGACTCCTGTTTTCCAGGGCGAATCTTCTTCAGCTGGTTTTGATGTAGGAATGGCTGAAAATATATTTTGGAACAGTTAGCTAAGTCTCCAGCAAGCGTCAGTACTCCTGTGTTCTAGAAATTAAAGTCAAAGTGGTATAATGGGAAATTTCACCAAGCAGCAGTGGACCAGTTAAACAATAAACTGAACATGGAAGACTGTATCAACCTACAATGGGTTCCTATGGACCCTCGCCTTCGAGCAAGCCCCATTGAACTTCATGGGGCTTATAACTCAGTACTGCATAGGATGCAAGCTGCCATCCTATGCCATTCTATGCATATTTGTTTGGCAAGATGGCCCATTTAACTCATTGGGATTTGGAGCCAAGTAGCTTAATATGGAGGTATAGTGGCTCAGCGGGCTAAGAGCACTGGAAACTCCTGGCTGCAAGGTCGGCAGCTCAGCGGTTCGAATCCTGGGTGCCACACAGCGGAGTGAGCTCTCACTGTTAACCCCAGCTCCTGCCAACCTAGCAGTTCAAAAGCTTGTAAAAGCAATTAGGTAAATAGGTACCGCCATAAAAAGCAGGAAGATAAAACTGTTTCCTTGCAGCCATGCCAGCCACATGGCCACGGACTTGCACAACATTTGCTCTTTGGCTTGAATATGGAGATGGGCATTGCCCCTAGAGTCGGACACAACTAGCACGTATGTGTGTGTGAGAGTGGGACCTTTACCTTTACCTTTTAAGCTTAAAATATCTGACTGTGGAACCATAGATTGGGAGTTTGATGCCACACTGAACCTCTTGGCAGAAGTCAGTCTGGGTAGCCTTATGCAAGTTGCACAGTCCCATAATCATGCTGCCTGTGAATGATGGGAAACTGTAGTCTACGGTGCTTAAAGGGTGGTAGATTGTTGAAAACTATATTAGTAGTGTCTGTGGTTCCTTACACCTGGAACATCTACGTGCTAGGCAGCCATGATCAGCTACATCACCTGAGCAGTACAAAAATGAAAAATAAATAAATAAAAAGAGAAAAATCTTGTGCCATTTTAATGACTAGCTTGCTATATTTTATATCTCTCATGGATAGGTCCTCTTCCTCAGACAAGTCCAATTCCTTAGTCTGAAGAAGGGGAGTTGTTCACATGTTCATATTTTCATGTGAAAATAATAGCAGTAAGGCTGCTATATTGTACCCAACATTTTTGTCTTCTTCATTTTTCATTTTGTGTTTGGCTTGATGTGCTAACACAGACTAACATGACTACCTCTTAGTTATAATACAGTTAGCACTTACCTTTGACCGTAACTTCATTTGGATTGCCGTGCATTTCTTTCATCACCTCTGTTAAATGTTCTTTAAATTTTTCAACTTCAATGAACTGCTGTCCTTGCCACAGAAAAATAAAATATGCAACCACACTTCCCGGTCGAAATCCAATCATGATGACATCAGAGGCGCCGTCCCCGAACTTCATGGCCATGCCTTTAATAACCTATCGTAGAAGGACATGAGTTTAATAGCCCCCTGCTTTGGGTTCTCTCCCTCCCCCCCCCAGCATCTGAGATGCTGAGTAATATATCCAGTGTCTCTCATGACTGGTAGTCACTGCTAGCACCAGCATCCATTAAGTTGTTGATTTCTCTTTAAAGCCTTCATGACTGCTGCTGTATCTTGTGGCAGTGATCTCAGAGTTTGCTTTTGCACTGTAGATCCTATACACCTCCAATGCCATCATCATGACTGCTGTCATTGTCATCCCAACAAGAGTAACAGCAGATAATGACATTGCACTCTTTCCCGAAGCCCTTTTAGATATAAAACAACTCACCACATTTCTGATTAGGTCAGTCAGATTCTTATATGCTGCCCTTTCTGGGTTATAAAGATCAGGACTTGTAAATGACAGATTTCTGAATAAAATCTTGCAAGCAAATGCTTGTTTGCCTGAAAAGGAATACAGCACAATTAATTTCTCAGTTGGTTTCATGTTCCATGTATAGGCTGATCAAAAGAACATACATATTTCACAAATTCTACCATGCTCATAGATACACTTAAACAGCTCTTATTATTTTCAAACTGCTTATTTTAATTGCCTCTTCCACTTTACTGTAAGGACCCATCTAATGCACTGCTTACTCCTTGTGCATTTCTGAAGTCCTTCTCTGGATTTTCTTGTGGTATTGACTCTGGGCTTTACAGTTACTCAAATATGCAGTATTTGCAAACTATTTGAAACTGAAGACTATCTCAGCATCAAAATATGTGTGAATGTATAGATTTTATGCAATTTGCATCTAATTTTGTTGCAAATGAATTTCCTGCTTTGGCTGTGTGAGTGTAAATTGCAGATTATTTGGGGCTGAATGGGTCATGATCCATTCTGTTTTTCATTTGTAACTCTGTAGACTAGAGATATGAAGATCTAAGGAGGAAAAAAACAAAAGAATCTGGTAGGGTAGATTTTTCCCTGTTTTTCCGCCAGACAAAATCTTCTATAAAATATTTTTTCTTTTGCAATGAATGTAATGTTTTTAAAGAAATGGCTCATTCACGGTGTCAGGAACTGCATGTAAGACAGTCTACAGAGTTAGGAAGCTATAAATCATATGCATCCTTTAGACAGATACAGTGCTGAAGTCCATGATGTATTTCTGCATCTAGCAGATGTTGCTGTTTTTATGATAACAGTATACAAGGATCCATTCCATATTGTGGATTGGTGTTTCTTCTCTTCTGCTGATCTTTGTTCTGCTTTGGTAGATACAGCCATAACAGACACAAGATTGTTTCCATTAAATTGCTTCCACCAGTGTTAAACAAAATTGAACACTAAAATCTATTGTTTGTGGAGATTCTCAGTCATCCAGGTGTGGTTGTCTGTGGGTTGAGTTGTGGCAACTGGAGTTATTTTCTTGTGGGATCAAAACGTTTTGCTACTCATTCAAGTAGCTTCTTCAATTTATAGGTCACCGTCATTTCACACACACCCCCGGTCTGAATAGGCTGGTTAGGTGTACAATGTCCTGGGGTGTGTGAAAGTCACACCTATGTAACCCTTCCCAACACCAACTAAGTATGGGTCAATGTGAAGTGGTTCTAATTTGTCTGGGGATACATGAAAGGGTAGCATGATAAAGGGAAGATAGATTGTGCCTAACTCCTAAATCTACTCTATTTTTCTTCATTCTCAGATGGCACCAATTTAAGATACACCTGCTTAAACTGCACAGAATGCAACAGCTTACAGCTTTCTCTTGAGTATAGGGTATATTCACAACTTTGGTTTTGCAAAACTAAGGCTTTTGTTTTGTATGTTTAAATTCCAGAAACAAGGCAAAATAACATTCCATAAGCTAAATGAAGGATGAACTAGCTTATGTTGCTAAAACAGTAAAATAAGTTAACATTTGGTACAAAAGTAAGAGCACACACACACACACACACACACCTGCATAGACCACAAGGTTTTTGTTTCTTTGAAGAAAAAATTGTAGCGAGAGTGTTCTCTTGGCTTTAAAGTTTCCAGAAATTTTGGATCTGTAGTGTAGATATTGGTAGTAAGTTTCAGAAAACTTACATAAGTAAATTAAATAGAGCATAGATTTCTATTCTAACCTGGAGTTCCTTTATTTTCTGTCCTTCTTTCCTTATGATAAAAATGACAGTCTTTTCAAAATGATGGGAACACATCTGTACATGTTGATATTCCCATTCCTCGTCACAATTTTAAATTAAAGCATTCCAGGTTTTGAGGGGAAACAGCTGGTATTGATCAAATACTTTGCTTGCATAAAGCATGCATAATATAAGTCTTACATAATGTGGGCTCATTGTGCAGTGATTAAATTGTAATTCTGCAGCCAAAGTGTTGCCCATGACCTGGATTCAACCTCAGGTAGCCAGCTCAAGGATCACTCCACCTTCCTTCTTTCCAAGGTCAGTAAATAAAGTACAGATCCTGCTGGGGGAAAGGGGCAATGTGTAGCCTGACCAATTCAATAGTAAACTATTGAGACAGCACTAAGGGGTGTGTGTGTTTCCCATTATCTTGCAATGATTATGAAATGATTTTGAAAATTTATTATGAATATTGATGTATCTACGCACTTGAACAGACATAGTACTTGTGTGACCCAAGGCATTTGGTGGTCTCTGAGCACACATCAGATCTGTTGAAACACAGGACAGGATCTGTAAAGCAAACATAACACTAAATTAACAAACAGATTTGTAAAACAACAGAAGTCTTCCTCGAGGTGTCATGAGCTATATGCATCTTAAATATAGACTTTGCAATCTGCAGCTGAGCTGGACAAAGCTTGTGGTTTCTTCCAATATAGATACAAAGGAGTCCTATCTTATATTCAGATTCTAAAACCTGATCATTCCATGCCAACTTGTTAATATAAATAGGATGCTACTCTTCTTTTCTACCTTATGATAATTCTTTGTAAACTTTTCTTTTCATTTGTATTTTATTTTGAATTGCTGAATGGTTTTGATTTATTTGTGCTTACTTGCCCTCGTTTGATTCGTGTTATGTTGGTTTTGATTTATTAGTTTGTTTATTTACTCTTTTAGGTTGTATAATGTGCTTCATTGTATTTTGTTAATGTTTGTAAACCACCCAGAGTAGCTTTCTTCTAGACAGTTGCAGTATATAAATCAAATAAATAAATAAATAAATAAATAAAGCAGTACCTCATAAGATGAATTTAATTCATTCTACAGGTCAATTCATTTTATGAAAAATTCATCCTATGAAATGCAGTTTAATGTGTTTTCCCATAGGAATGCATTGAATACCGGTAAATTTGTCTTGCAAGCATCCCATAGGCAAAGTTCATCTTATGAGTTTTTCCTATTCCCGGAATTTTTATTTGCCTTACGAGTTTTTTGTCTAAAGGGGCATTTGTCTTACGATGTACTACTGTAAATAAATAAACAAAATAATACCCAGGCATAGAAGATAATCTAGGATGACTCTTTGTACCATTTTACCCAGTTGATTTCAAAGCATATGAAATTGTTGTATGCACTGGCTCTGGCAGCCTGGACATCACTCAAAAGTTCTTTAAGCATACTCTTGAAATCCACAAGCTGCACTAGGTCTGTGTTCAGAAAATGTATCTTCTTTAATTAGCAACACAGCTATATAGAAATGAATTACAAAATCATTGAAGAGATTATATATAGATAGATACCTTGACACATTTTTCCAGGATTTGTTGTATTCAGATCTGTTATGCCTGGATAACATTGACATTGATAGCTGCCAATGGTGTTAGTACATGAAGCCAAGAAGGAACACGGATTATCCATACATTCATTTATCTCTAGAAGAGGAGACACAGTTGTTTTGAGTAACCTGCAGTACCATTGAACAGCCATGTGTGTAACATAAAGCATAAGACATTGAAGAAAAGGAATTTAACAACATCACTTTCCTCCCCCTTTGCCATTAATGTTTTACTCATTTAAATATTTAATTTAAATGTATTCTCACCTTCGCATTGTCTTCCTTTCACCTTTGGGCTCTGATCCTGAAACCCTGCTTTGCACTGACAGGAATAAGTTGTGCCTTCTTCAAGGCAGACAGCATTTTCAGAGCAGTCATTATATCCTGCCTGACAGACAGGGACAGCTAAAGGATGTTAAAAGAAAAGATTTGACAATATTAGTACACAAAGATCAACACAGAAGTGTGCATAGATTGCACTATTTCTGAACTGGAGAAGATTTCAGATATGGCCACGTTTCTTGATTTTTACTGCCATTTTAACTGAAAATCTATTCTTATATTTCTTTCTTATAGCTCTAGCCCCACCTCTTTCTTTTTTTAAAAAAATATGTTATAAAAGAGGGTCAAACTAAACCATACACTAAATGCACGATCACTTGGGCAAGTTAAGGGGTGGGGAAGAATGAAGCTATATATATTTCAAATTTCTGAACATTTTATGCCTTTTACATGTCAAGCAATTTGGCCCTTGGAGATGGTGTTAAGAAGCACGAGAGGCTGTATAGAAAATTGGAAGCATTTGGGACTCTGCTCTTGAAACCCTGCTTTGTATTTGCAGGAATAAGTTGTGCCTTCTTCAAGGCAGATAGCATCTTCAGAACAGTCATTATATCCTGACTGACTGACAGGGACCAATAGATATTTGGAAGCAGAACAGTGAATGTGACTTTAATTCAGCTCCTAGCATCTCTGGCAATTGAACTTTGGTTGACAAGCCCTAAAATACTGTGAGACACTGCTCTAAGGTAAATCCTGTGCTAGTCTTGCAGATAACCAGTCCATCTACCTAATATACCTAAAACAAGACTTTTGGGTTGTGGTGGTCCATGACTATTTCTGATGGCCCTTGTAGAAGCTTTGAGCTGCTTTGGCCATGCCCGTTTGTCCTTCAGAAGCAAGATCAAATGGATGAGTGGTGTGACTCTAGGCAGGATTTCACATGTTTCACATCATCTTCCTTTCACCTTGGGGCTCTGATCCTGAAACACTGCTTTGCACTGACAGGAAAAAGTTGGGCCTTCCCCAAAGCAGACAGCAGATACAGCCCTGGGACATCTCAGACAGTTGAGTTGACCTTATGCAGAAGGCAACTGTGACATCACAGAAAGACCATACCTTTTATAGATGTTGCAGAAAGGTCCACATCCCAAGGTCTACTTTTGCTTAAGGCTTCAATAATAGCCTGTTCAGCTTCTTCGTGTGTTACAAATGTATTTGGAACCATCTGAATGACAAAATTCACAACCACACTGCCTTCATGAATCCCGGTGACTATTATGCGTATTTTTCCAGAGCGTAATAGTTCCTGGAGTGCAGGTGGCAGATTTTCTTCTAGCTGTAAGGTTGAGGAGATATTGGTTGCATGCTTTACTTTAATTCCCTTTAAGCTAACTTTGCAGCATATTTTAAACTACATGCTGATTTTTTCTTTCTTCCTAGCAACTGTTGGATTTTTACCTGCTGCCCTTTTCGCGTACTTGTCCCTGTCAACAGCAAGGAGCACAGTGTCTTGACAGAGACTTAGCTTTGTTTGTGCCTGAGAAGGGATAAATAAAGGCAGTATTTCCTGCAGGATCTTTACTCTGTTGCCTGCTCTTTTGGCTTGCTGAAACACTATGCAATAGCATGCAGAAGTGTACAAGACAGTAGCCTGTTGCAGCAAAATTGGCAAAGACTCTTTGTTGTATTTGCTGTAGCATGTGATTAAACACAACAGATTTTCAGAATTGTATCTGTAATTGTGGACGAAATGGTACCATAGGAAAGGGATAGGCCTGCCACTAGTAATGGCAACCCAACATTGGGTCTCCCCCTCCATAATCTGTAGTAACACATAATCTATTTCATGGCATGCTGATATCTGCCTTTCTTGTCCCAGAAGCATCTTGCTACAATGGCAAACAGACACAGGGAAACATATACCCCAACTGCATAATGACACATTACCACTATATCGCATAAGATAAACTACCCCTAAACGATGGCTAGGACAAAGCCTCTTCAGGCACTTTTCTGTGTACAAATGTTATTGTGTGAAGAGTAATCTGTCGTATCCACAAAGTTTTTCCTTCAGGGTTTTGAAACCCTGCCACTGGGTGGGTGCCTTCACGAGACTGCAGTTCTGCAGAGAACCCCCCCCAACAGGTTCAGAATGACATATAGAGGGTACTCTCGAGTTCAAGGGAACAAATATTCATAACAGTGGTATGAAAAGTAGTTTTTCTCCTTTTGGTGTATCGGGAGAACTAGCAGGCCCAGTGATGATTTCCAGACAATTTAAGAATATACATTATTCTGCAGAATTCAAACTTTTGAGGCGCCCCACTGGTGTTTAAATGGCCTTTACACTCATCCTGATCTCTTTTTCATTTACATCAGTGGGAGTTAAATGTGCTCAGCTTAGGGTAGGTCTTGCCTGGTTGTTTTAATTAACTCTATGTCATCATAAGAATGCTGTTAAGTGGTACCTCTTTGGTGAAGTTCTTCTGAAATTCCTGAAATGCGGTACTTGATGGATTACTGTATTCAGGGAGGTATTTTGCATTTTTAATCCTTGCAGTTCCAATATAGCTTGTAGCTTCTACAAAGAGAAGTGCAAACTGTTTAGTCCTGTGGAACAAGGAACCATTTACACACTACATGTTTCTTCTGCTGTGTTGCCACTAGAAACAGTTCCTAACAGGTATTGTGAGGTGGGTGGGTGGGTGGGAGCAGAGGCAATGGATTAATTGTTCTTCTAAAACACACAGCTCTTTGCCTGGCAAAGTCACTTTGCTATTCCCGACCCATAATGGGAATCCTCCCTTTGCCAAGAGGAAAGAGATGAGCAATGGAAAGGATCTTGAGTGGGCTCTGCCTCTGTGCAAGCAAAAGTCCAGGTCTCCTTGCCATCACCTGCCCTTTAAAAAGAGCAGCAAAGGGTACAAATTCCTTACTTGTTCGTTGGTTGGTTGCTTAGCCCATCAGCTTGCTAGCTTGTTCTCATAGAATCATAGAATCATAGAGTTGGAAGAGACCTCAAGGGCCATCCAGTCCAACCCCCTGCCATGCAGGAACCCCCCATCACAGTGCTCCCGACAGATGCCCATCCAGCCTATGCTTAAAACCTCTAAAGAACGAGACTCAACCACCCTCTGTGGCAGCATATTCCATTGCCAAACAGCTCTAACTGTCATGAAATTCTTCCTAATGTTCAAACGGAATCTCTTTTCCTGCAGTTTGAAACCATTTCCCTGTGTCCTAGTCCCTAAAGCCATGGAAAACAAACCACTCCCTTCTTCAATGTGACATCCTTTCAAATATTTAAACATAGCTTAGCTATCATATCCCCTCTCAGTCTTCTTTTTATAAGGCTAAACATTCCCAGCTCCCTAAGGCACTCCTCTGTCTGCCTGTCCCCCCAATTTTCTTTTCCCTTTCTTATTTATTTATTTATTTATTTATTTATTTATTTATTTATTTATTTATTTATTTATTTATTTATTTATTTATTACTACATTTATATACCGCCCCATCTTCTGAAGTGGAACTCTGGGTGGTGTACACTTAAAAACAAACAGCAGTAAACTTTTAGCATAGTATTTGGCATGCATTGCTGTAATGGAGGTGGGTAATGAAAATAATACCTGTCCGTAGTGTCACGGAAGAGCCAATCTTTCTACCACAGCTCCACACCTCCACAGATACTGTATACCAGTCGCCTGGATCAAGGTCTTCAAATACCATGCTTGTTCCATCTGTACTCGTGTTACTCATAAGTGTTTTATCTTGTAGCAGAGATACCAGGTAAGGGCTGTCCTTTCCCCAATCCAGAGGCATCCAGTGGAATTGTATCACTTGGCTGGTTACTCTGTCAAGTATGATGTGCAAAGGGCCTGTAGCTACAAACAAAAATATGCAACTGATGTCAGAGGTGTATTTGTTGGAGCTCCAATAGTCTGTGTTCAAGTAGCTGTAGTCATTGAAATGGAATTATATGAAACCAGTAGAGTAGGTGATGGGACCATGATATCCTCTCTCCAGCCAGTATTATACAGTCTTGATAGTACATCCTTGCACCTTCAATATATAGGGGCATAATATGTTTGTTCCAATGTACACAGATGGAGCTCCTCCACATGAGGGGGAACTGCCAATTATGAAGCATTTTCCTTCATGTGGGAGAACCACATGGAAGGACATCCCTATGTACCGTACATGGCAAATGCAGAAGTTGCATAGGGATATGGGATACAATGCAAACATATCATATATTAGAAAGTCTTCAAACACCACATAAGCCCTATTTCATGATTGCATCATTAGTACTCCATTAATTTAGTACTCCACAAGGTCAAGAGGCCTCCACTACGGCCATGCCTGGGTCTGGAGGCCTCTGCTGTGGCTGCGTCTGGAGGCCTCAGTTGCAAACAAGGCCAAGTCTAGAGGCCTCCAGATCCAACCCAATATGCAGATGCAATTACCACGATGGCGCCTGCATATCACAGAGCTTCATGTATCATGGGAGGTTAGGTAACCTAATCTCCAGTGATAAATGGGGGACCATGGTAACGATTCAGAAATAAATGATTACAATATGTAATAAAGAAATACTATTTAAAAACCACATTATATCTTTCCAAATGAGATAATTAAATAGATATTAAAATGAAAACAAAATAATGTACTTTGAGAAAATGATCAATCACAAGGAAGAAAAGAAAAGAACAATGGGTTAAGAGTTAATACTTACAGCATTCATGAGGATTCTGGGTGGTGGATGTTACAGTAGAAACAAATACAGAATTCGTAATGTGTGTTGAACTGGATGTCAAAAGAGTCTCTCTTTGTTGTTTTGTCTTTGAAGAGGAGATAGATGTTGGGCTCTGACTAAAGGACTGACCAGTCTCATATTCACCTGTTACACTACCTACTGAAGATGATGTAAAAACTGCAGAACTTCTAGTAGGTTTTGCGGTAATTTGAGTGGACCTTTTGGTTTTAAGTGAGAAATGATCCTGCTCTTGGGATATCAGGAGGCTCAGGAGCTCGGTACTTTCAAAGGGCTTGGTGCCAGAGGTTAGAAAAGAAGGCAGTGTTTCAAGAGAAGAGGATCCCTCTGTTTTTTCTGCAATTGTGGGGTTTTCGTGGACCTCCACAGTCCTTAAGGAGCTTGGACTGGTTTTCAGGAAAAGGGTCATCCAGGGAACACTTATCAAAATCTCTTTTTCTAGAGAGGTTGGAGCTGTGGAACTGACTTCAGAAATGCTCAAACCTCCCTCCATAAGAGATGTACGGGAGAAAGTCTCCTGGGGGAAGTTTGTGTTTTCAGAGGGGATCATGGTTTGCTTTACTCTATGGAATGTTCTATGGGAAGGGAGGCTGTTTGTCCATGGTGCATCAGGAAAACGGCTGCTGGCAGATAAACGAGGTGACATTGGTTCATGGGACGTAGGTGGACTGAATGTAGGGGTGCTGCCCAAGGAGGTGCTGTGAGACAGTAAGGGAGAGATATGTGGTACAGAAGAAGAGAAAGCATTCGGTAGTTGGTATTCAGTGGTGCTTTCACGGAGAGTGCCAGAACTAAAAGGGCTATGGGCTGTTGTGAGTGGACCATTGGTCCCAATTGATGCGGAAGGCTGTTCTGCGGAAGCTGGTTTTGAGAAAACCACTTGTGTGTGACTGGTGCCAGATTTGGTGCTGAAGGGCTGCTCGTTCTCAGGCGAAACACTCCCTGGAATAGAGCTGCTGCTGGATTCTACTTCTGAAGGTGCCGATCTAGGTGGCTCTGTGCTTCTCTGGGAAATTGGACTCTGTGTGGTGGTGCTCTCAGGCAATGGGCTAGAAGCTGAGGAGGTGACTGCTTCCTGCTCTT
>JAHTLZ010000021.1:502008-524452 GCA_023846285.1 Phrynocephalus versicolor
GAGTTCCATGTGAGAGAC
The DNA here is from genome assembly GCA_023846285.1 of Phrynocephalus versicolor. NCBI lineage: Eukaryota > Metazoa > Chordata > Lepidosauria > Squamata > Agamidae > Phrynocephalus > Phrynocephalus versicolor. Next base: position 502,027 of record JAHTLZ010000021.1, read on the forward strand.
TGACATTTTGCAATGACAACCCTTTTGATATAGGCAGGGTGAGGCCGCATTGTCACGTTTCTTCCTGAAGTAATTCCTCATGCTATCAGGAACAAAAGCTGCTTTGCTGTTCCAACACACAGAGGGGGGGAGGAGAGAGAGAGGTGGCAAGTTTCTCTTCAGATATTTTATTGTTGAATATGCTTCTCTTATTGCAAAGCCGGGATTTCAGCTGAAACTCAGCAGCAAAACAATTTTTGCATGGTGTAATCCAGTCTGCCAGTGAATCTGCCACTTGACCTTTCACATGAGGTCGAAAAATCTTGAGCCATGGTAACCTCCCAACATATTGATGCTGAAATGAGGGTCAGGAGGATGGTCCTCCTACACAGATAAAAGCTACCATTGTTAAATACATTCACTAAAGCACTAAACAGGCCTACCCACCAAACCTGCAATGCCAAGATACTCTGAGAGGGGCAATTAGTAAGGTTGCCTCCCAAGCACCCCAACAGGCTCATTGCCTCATCCCAGAGTGCCTTGATTCAGATAATGGGGAATTCCTTGGAGGTGTGCACTGAAGACGCTGCCTGTTCTAGGTACAGCGGCCTTTTGGCAAAAAGCGAGTGGCATCCTAAATGTGCTGCTTTTCGAGCAACAAGACTGGGCAACGCACACACCTTACTCTGCCCACTCTTGCCTGGCATCATTTGTCACTGGCACGACTAAAGGCATTTTCTTCAAAGTCAGTCATCTTCTTCTGTTGCTCCCCCTGTCGGTGTCATGGGGGTGGGTGGGTGGGGGTGGCAGTGGCAGTGCTATTCTGCTCCCTGCTCCCCTTCAACCAGGAAAACTGCTTTTCTGCTGCATGTGCAACTTATTTCTACAGTAGGTGACATGGAAATGCTTCCATATCCCCTGGGGTATAGAGCTGGTGGGGATGAGGTGCATCCCTGTGGGACCTTTAGGGTTGTTCCTTGTTTAGAGGGGAATTTCAGAGCTTGACAGGCGTTCTCTTTTGTGCCCATCAAATGTTCCTGTGAGGTGACAATACTGGACAAAGGGCCTCCACTGAAAATAACCGCCCAGAGTTCCCTCTGGGAAAATGGGGGGGGGGGGGAATAAATAAATAAATAAATAAATAAATAAATTTTAAAGCTCTGGGGAAATGCAGTATTTTTCAGATATAATTATGCATTTTAGGTACCGTATATACTAGAGTATGTCGACCTGAGTATAAGTCGAGGCCCCTAATTTAACCCCCCAAAACTGGGGAAATTAATTGACTCAAGTATAAGTCTAGGGTGGGAAATGCAGCAGAGCCTGGCAGCTTCTCTTTTGTGAGCTGAAGAGGGGCGCATCTGATGTTTAAAATGACTTTTAGCCACCAACCCAAGCACTTGCCTCAGTGGCTAAAAGTATTGAATGTAAGCCGAGGGCCCCTTTTTTCAGTCCAAAATTAGGGCTGAAAAACTAGACTTATATTCGAGTATATACAGTATTTAAAACTATATTGGCCCCAATCCTCCTGTGTAGATATATCCATGGTGTAACTTTTGGAGGCAAATTGCTCCCTGTTAAGAAATCAAAGGAGTCACGATCAGTTGCACAATGAGTCATGCAACCCAGCATGCAACTGATAGTATCTACAGTTACTCTTAAATTCAAGCAATTCATGTCCAAATGTTATGCGATTTGTGCTATGCAAACGTAGCTAGGTAAGTGGACACGGGCCATTGATTTATATTCTTTGTGCCTGCAAGAATCACACTCTGAAACTCAATGGTGAGGCAGGAAATATTTTTTGTTTGCTGTACTAATTTGGCTTCCCTTTGAACGGTCACTTACGGTGAATTTAACAAACATTTAGAAGAATTGTAACATCTACCTTGATACCTTTTTGTCAGGTGTTTCACACAGTTAATGTTCAGTTAAACAGAAATTATAATTTAAATTTGTTTGTGAATCTTACACTTTATTGTGTGTGAATGAGTCAGAGGTGCAATAAAAAGCTGATTTCTATCCATAACACTCAACTTTCTATATGTTACACATTTTTCTAAAAGTAAAAACAAAACAAAAAAACTTGCTAACATAATGTTCTGTTGCCTGTGCTGGCACAACGGTACCTCTACTTATGAGCAATTCAACTTACGAGTGGGAAAATGTTGGCATTTTAACAGCTGCCTTACAAATTTTAGATGCGTTCTGCTCTACTTACAATTTTTTTAAATTTTTTTTTAGATACTTATGAGTTGTTCAACTTATGAGCATGCGTTCGGAATGGATTAAACTCATAAACAGAGGTACCACTGATACTATTAATCATCAGGAATCTGTTCTTTGGTACAGAAACACTGAGAATATTCACTTTGTGCTGATGGCAGGTAAAAGCTTTTTAGATTTGTTATGAACCATGGCACCAGAATTTTTTTTTTATCAGATTTATGCAAGTGGGTCATGTGAGGGTACTGGCCCTCAAAAGAAGCTCAGAAAACCACCACCAGGAATCGGGCTTTCTCTCGGTGGTCACACCACATCTATGGAATCAACTCCCCTCCAAGATCTGTTTGGTCCCCATTCTGCAAGCCTCTTTTTAAAATCTCAGGACCTGGCTGTTTAGACTTGCTTTGCTGAAATACTACTGATTATTATAATGGTGATCTGGGTTTCTGATACTTTTAATCCATCTCGGGTTGTTTTCTCTCATTCTTTATCTTAGATTTATCATCATTGTTTTGTTATTCTGATTTAATTATTGAGTTACACATTATATACTGTATTGCTCATTATATTGTTTTTAAATTTTGCAAACCTCCCCGAGTGAACTTTGGTCATACGGAGTGGTAGGTATATAAATCAAATAAATAATTAAATAAATATAATGAATTGTGCAAAGTGGTACCCAAAACCTAAGAAAGAGCCTGTTTCAGTTCGCATTTGCTGAAAGAGTGGTACAATTTTGTACCACCTAAAGTCAAAACCTTTCTTCTACTGAAAATGCTAGAGGTCCTTGCCATTCATTCTATTGTATGTATACACCAGGCCTGCATGATGGATGGAAGCCTCCGTGCATTCTGTTAGAAAGACCATAGTAAGGTTTGTTATTTTTAGTAAGTAGAACTGAAGCTTAAAGAAGTAAAAAAAATCAGTATTTCTCATATTATGGGAAGATAATAGGGACCTTTAAGACAATCCGTTAGATCTGTGCCATGATGTCCACCAACTTTAGCCAAAGCATCCTATCAATGCTTGCCTGTAGATGTTATGAATCATTCTGTAGATTACAATCCATTTCCTCAGATGCCCAAAATGAATTGTTATCTATGAAATCTCACACTATATCTGTCTTGTTATGCATGCTGAAACAGACTAACACAACTACCTCTTTGAAATTCACCTTCAAGGGTTTGCCTAATCAATTCTGTGATCATGGGAACAGATCCAAAAACAAGGAATGACTATTATGTCTCTTTGCTTTTTAAAGAATTGGCAAGAATTGGTCAGTCCATCTTTTATACTTGTGTGTTATATTTGATAAAAAGTAGATAATATTTCATTTCTCAACGCTTTGTGTCCTGTCTGCTGCTTTCATGGAGAAAGTCTTACAGACAGATATGGTACTCCAATTAGATTATATATTTGTACCCCTTTTTAATTTTGTACCCCTTCTTACCTTTTATTGGCCAGGCTTCATCATGGACTTTTAAATCATCCGACACATGCATAGGCAATCGGCTTGAAGAATAATGGATTAGAAGAACATAAGAAGAGCCATGCTGGATCAGGCCAAAGGCCCATCTAGTCCAGCTTCCTGTATCTCACAGCGGCCCCACCAGGTGCGTTTGGGAGTGCAGGAGACTAGAAGGATGGGGATTGACTTGAAGCCCATGTTTATCAGGCTTGCAAGCATCTGCCCATCTTCCAGAGATCCCTGGCTGGTCCTACTGATGGAGGAAGACCATGAGATCATGACCTTTTCAGCAGCTGGGAGGTGTTTCCTTATCTTCTTGCTCCAGGTGTGCTGAGAGGCATGTTTTTGGGTGACTGAGAGAAAATTTCTCCCTTCTATCCTCTTTTCTTGGTTCCCAATGAAAAGCAGGTTGTGCTGGAGTATGCAATTCAAAAAAATAATCCCTATTTTTGTGAATGTAATGCCACTAGTCTAAACTAAGGGTGCAGTTAAATTTCTATTTACAGCATAGTTTATATTGAACTAAACAGAAGTAATTATTGAAGCAATGAGTCATGATATGATGCTAAACTGAGTGCAAATAAGCCTGTTATTTCCCCATGACTATTTTCTGTTGCTCTTCCAGTCTAAGTTTTGAACTCTCCCATAGAATGACACACACAAAGGAAACATTAGCAGCCTAACGGGGGACATTTCAAACATGGCAAATCAGAATGAAATACTCCATGCCCACATAACACAGAGTGATGCAGGGCCTTTTAAAACTTGCCCTCCTGTTAACTTTTAAACAATGTTCCCAGCACTCTCACCATCATCTTGGCACTTCTCAACAATAAATTTTAAATGTGGTTTTTCCAGCTTTGCCCCTTAGGTGAACTTCTCACTGCAACTGACAAGCTTTGCAGTGCACTGCAAACACTTGGGAATTTTTGTTCTAAAAAGGGTTCTGAAAACCTATATCATATGCAAACCCAAGGGATCTGAAATCAAGAATGAACCAAGACTGACTTTTGATGTAGAAGATAATAACTTAAGACTTAAGCACAATTAGGAGAACTTCATGGATGCCTCTGTGCGTGCTTAGCAGAGCTTTGCCATGTAACTTTGGGCGTTTTTACACGACCCCTAAGATCCGCTGGCCACTTAAATTCGGACCAGAGATCTTAGGGGCTTGTCGCTCTTCCTGTGTTCCCACCCCCTCCGCACTTCCTGGCTGCTGGCTGCGTGAGGGGAGGGAGAAAACAAAGGAAGAAAGAACGTTGCTCACCTCCGTTCTGCCTCTTGCTCTTGGCGGCTCTTGCCGGGGCAACATTCCAGTAGCTCTTAAGTAGCTCTTAAAGGGGCAGGAGCCAAAAAACAGCAAACAGAAGCGAGGAGAGCCCCGCACTCACTATCGTTGCACCGCATCAAAGACTTTTCACCTCCAGAGAGAAGGTACTTGAAAGGTGCGCTGGGACACGCTAAAGTGGGCGTGGTCGCACTTAATTGCCTGTAAACTCCGGAGCTGGTGGGGAAACATTTTTAAGCTCCGGAGCTTGCAGCCATTTGCTGCGGAGTTTAGGGGTCGTGTATAAACGCCCTGCGTTTGTCTCTTTCAGTATGTATAACAAAAAAAAGTTATTGTGGCATTTTCAAGTGATGTATTAAATTCATTTTTTAAAAAAAAGTTTATGAATGTGGGATGTTGTGCTCCATGATTCAGAATACTAGGAAATGGCCCAATCTGTCTGCACAGTATCAAGCTCCCATTGCCAGCAGGACAATAAACAAGATGTCAAGCTTTGAAAAGTCAAGGGCAGCCTGGTTATTGACCACAGCAATGGCAGCAGCCAAGATGATCTACACCAGCCATTCTCAATGGAGGTCATGTTGCATCCTAGTTTGACAAGGGGTCCTGGAACCTGAGAAGAGACCTGAACAGGCCCATGTCCTAAAAAGCTTCAGAATGGCTGGTCTACAGGATACCTTCTTCTGGTCACTACTATTCACACCTCGCAAAAAACAACCCTGACAATTGCTTTGCGATTGGGAGTCAGCTTCTGAGATTTACCCTTGAGTGATGCCACTTTGCGAAAGGTGTTGTCCACAAGAAGATATCCTCCAGACCATCTTCACTGCAGCTGTTGGTGCTGACAACATCAAAGTTGTCCTTTGCTATGTAACAGTGGTACCTTTTTTTTTTTTTTTTGGTGCTGGTAACACAGACACAATATTGTGCAGCAACAGCAGGCCATTTCCTGGATGTGTGAACTGTGGCTATAGAAGCCCAGTATCCCAGATACATTAATCAGGGTTTGTTTTGAAGAACAGTACATTCTGGCTTATCAAAAGAGAAGTTTCAGCTTACATACTTCATACAGAAATTCAAACAGAAACTTTCCTAATGTAGAATTACCAAGTACTAGAGGATCTTCTTCAAGTGCCATGTCCTCGTAGAATGTTGGCGATCAGCCTGAACTATCTAAAGCTATTCTAAACAGAGCACCTGTGTTCACTGTGGACCATTGGCTTAAGTTCTTAAGCCAGAACTTTCTTCCACGCCCTGGGCCTCACTACCCATATATTTTTCCTTGAAGGGTAACTTGCAGCAGATGGTATTTCTTATTGTGCATTATGTGTCTGAAATGCTGCAATTTTCTTCTTTTCATAGTATTGAGGATTTCTAACTTTTTATTCATACACTGTAATTAGAGGTGGGCATGGAACAGAAAACTGATGGTTTGTTTGGTTCTGTTTCGGGGGGGGGCTCAGTTCGGTTCAGTTCGTACGAATATTTAAAACAAAAATTTGTATGAACCGAACTGAACTGAACTGTTTCGGCTTACCTGAATGGCAGCAGCCATGGCGACCCCGGTGGCAGCGGTGACTCTGGCAGTGGCGGCAGCCCAGAAGGCCCTGGTAATGACTGCACCGGATGGCTGAAGGCCTCACCACCACCTCCGGAGCCCTAGCAGTGGCCACGCAAGGTGGTGGTGGACTACACCACTGATGCCTCTGCAGGCCCAGCAGCCGCTGCACCAGGCAGTGGGAGGCCTCACCATCACCTCCAGAGCCCGGGCCGGGGCCGGGGCCACACCGGGCAGCTGGTGGACCACCCTGCCGCCACCTCCGGAGGCCCATATTCCTTTGAAAAACAGTAGCAGAGGCAGCAAGAAAGCCCCAAAAGTGGATGCTCAGTCAAGTCAAGCCTGAACTCTCATTAAAACAAAAATGAGTCAGTTGAGGCCATCTAGTCATGCACATACAGACAAGACAGCATTGCTGGGGAAAGGGAGGCAGTAGGAGGAAAGGAAGACATAACATGAGCCAGATTGACTCAATAAAGGAAGCCACAGCTATTAGTTTGCAAGACCTGAGCATAACTTACTGGGAAAGACAATATTTCTAGGATTTTCAGAGAGGGTAGCCGTGATAGTATTTTCAAGAATTTCAGGCAAAAAGAAAAGAAAAAGAAAAGAAAAGAAAAGAAAAGAAAAGGCAAAAAAACATGTGGAACCGTAAAGACTAACTTTCATAGGATGTGGGGGACAATAGGGAAATGAGAACAACCTGAGAAGCTGGATCTGAGCAGAGGTGTTAATGATAGCATATTATGGAGGCCATTAACTCATATAATCATGCACATCAGACATTGCTTGATGCCATATTACATCTTTGGATATGTTTTCTTAATTACTAGACAATTGTATAGTAACAAGATAGGTGGAACAATTAAAACTGTCACAGGATATTGGCCATAAAGCTCTGGTAACAGCTGGAGCGGCAAAACAAAACAAACAAAAACACTCCGATAATTTCACAGCTTAACTAAATGAGCTGCTGTATCTTTCTTCTCTATTCTTTTAAAAAATAATCTTTTAAAATAATTTTACAACTAGACGCAGAATCCCTTTACTAGCACAATGCATATTTGTCTAGGAAACAATTAAAAAGTTCTCTTCCTGAGGGTATGCTATTTGGGTCTCGACTGATGGGATCAAAAGTTCAGATTGCTCCAGATCTGGGCTGATTTCCCCTTTAAAGACTTGCACCAGGAGGTTGGTCTCAAAAATCCAGAAAGTTTGCTGAAAGCACTCAGGGCTATGACAAACACAACTGCTTTGTGCTTTTTGTGTAGAAATGCCTCAAATGTTTTACAAAATTGAATGCTAATTCCCTGGAGATAAAGGGCAAAATCGCCTTTCTGGAGGACTGTAACTCCATTACTTTTTTAAAAATCAACTCCTCCCCCTTCACTCTTCAAAACAGTCTTTTGACTGTTTAGGGAACTTTTTCTTGACCTCCAAATGACTCTAATATATGCACCCATGAAATTGCAATAAATGTATCTTTCTTGCTGGCAAACCTATTCCACATTATTATAACAAAGTGGTTGTTTTTCCCATTTTGAAAAACCTTTTTGAGGATCAGTATTTCAGCTTCTGCCATCTAGATTCTTTCTAAATAAAAATTTAAAAAGTATATGGGACCAACCATTCCCTTTCAAGATAAGCAATATTAATATTTTCAATCTGTAGGAGCTACTTGAAATCTGGGGACATTTAGGGTCACTTATTTCTGCACAGGCTGGATGGGTAAAACAGCTGTATTTTTTTAAAAAATCATAACTCAGAACCCCTTTCCCCAAACTTAGGGAATTTAGCACAGACAATACAGACAACAGGTAGCATCTGTGCTAAGTTTGGTACTGATCTGAAGTCCAATTTCAAAGTATTAATTTTTGCTTGGGCTGACCCTGTTTTTAGAACTGCCCTGAAGAGTGTTGATTTTCACTGATGCATAATAAATGCCTGCACAACTGTGTCAGATTTTGTAGATCTTTGAAAGTCCATAGGGGTAGTCTTAAATGTATAGCACAAGTTCACAGTAGTCGTAAAGGTACAGCACAAGTTCAGAAAGCACTGAACTACGTAAAACTTTCTGGGGTCCACTGGAATTAAAAAGATAAATGTTCTAGCTGTGTGCCGGGCCAGATGCTCTCTGGCATATGAAAAGGAATGTTCGAAATTTGTTATATTTAACATATGTATGAAATGTTTTTTTAAAAAAACACCCTCATTTAAATGAACAACTGTAAAGGTTATTTGCTTCTCAGTAATTCAGGCTATCAATTAAATCCAAATTGGCAGTGCAATTAAAACACACTGGAAAAAGACACAAGTATTTTTTGTGTCAATAAAGTTGTTTTACTGGTGTTCTTGCTGACGTCAAAAGTCAATAATGGTGCTCATCAACCAGCTAGAACAAGGGCGGAGAATGCTTAGTCCAAACGTTGTGGGACTTTTAAGACCTGCTATTCATCACCAACTGGCTAAGGCTGGCCTGATCTCCAATTTAACAGTGTAAAGGAGACTGCACATTCTCCATTGGGGATGCGCCACTCTTTGATAAGGGAGAAAGGCTGAGACCTCTTCTACATCCCCCTGCCTCCACGCCAGTACTTCCTGGGAGATGGTTCTTCAGGAGGCACCTTCTTATTGATGGCTACAAGATTCTATTCCTAGAAGCACTGAAAATAAAACAGCCACCATTATAATGCCATTGTACAAAACAATAGTAAGGCCCCACCTGGAGTATTGTGTACAATTCTGGTCATCGCATCTCAAGAAAGACATAGTGGAACTGGAAAAGGTGCAGAAGAGAGCGACTAAAATGATTACTAGGCTGGGGGACCTTCCTTATGAGGAAAGGCTAAAACATTTGGGCCTCTTTAGTCTGGAAAAAAGGCGCCTGAGGGGGGATATGATTGAGACGTACAAAATAATGCAGGGTAAAGTGGATAGAGGGAAGCTCTTCTCTCTCTCCCAAAATACCAGAACTAGGGGACATACACTCAAATTGAGGGCTGGGAGAGTAAGAACTGACAAAAGAAAATATTTTTTCACCCAGCGCGTTGTAAGTCTATGGAACTCCCTGCCACAGGATGTGCTGATGGCATCTGGCCTGGATGCCTTCAAAAGGGGATTGGACAGATTCCTGGAGGAAAAGTCCATCACAGCTTACAAACCATGATGGAGATGTGTAATCTCCAGGCTTAAAACTGGGTACTTCGAGGGCCAGATGCAGAGGAGTGGTATCAGGAGACAGATATCTAGTCTTGTGTGCTCCCGGACACATTTGATGGGGGCACTGTGAGATACAGGAAGCTAGACTAGATGGGCCTTTGGCCTGATCCAGCATGGCTCTTCTTATGTTTTTATGTTCTTATTTTATGTTAAGCACGGCAACAGCTTCCTCCATAGAGTACAGGAAATAAAGCCTAGAAAGGGTCTCATCCTTTCTTCAGGCCAATGACTTGCAGGTGTCTACAAGGCTGGAATTTCCAGAATTCTGCCTAGGAATTGCTTGGAGAATTCTGGAATTTTGAGCTTTAAAATGGTTTATCCCTTCTCTAAAGGTGTCATTTATTTATTGTTAAATGATACAAAATAGGAAAGAGGAATGATATCTGTGATGGACTTTTCCTCCAGGAATCTGTCCAATCCCCTTTGAAGGCATCCAGGCCAAATGCCATCACCACATCCTGTGGCAGGGAGTTCCACAGACTAACAACACGCTGGGTAATATATATATATATATATATTCTTTTCTCTGTTCTCACTCTGCCACCCCTCAATTTGAGTGGATGTCCCCTAGTTCTGGTATTTGGTAAGAGGAAGAAGTGTGTCCCTCTCTCCTCTTTACTCATGCCCTGCATAATTTCATATGTTTCCATCATAGCCCCCCCCCCAAAAATCAGGCACCTTCTTTCCAGACTAAAGAGCCCCAAATGCTGTAGCCTTTCGTCATAGGGGAGGTCCCCCAGCCCAGTGATCATTTTAGTAATGATCTACATCTCACTGTAGCTGCATGTTATATTTGCAAGTTCAACTTCATCCTGAGTGATGCTGGCCTTAAAAGATTTGTTACTTTCATGCATAGACTTAGAAGTTTTCTAACCCAACCTTTAAGCACAGTACATAAGATAGAAAGCACGAACATCACAGCATCCTGATCATGTTAATGAAACACTGTACTAGGATGAACTGCTGGATAGCTAAATGGTTTAGGAGAGCCAGAGTCCAGGAGTTCAGTTTCCTACTGTGCCTCCTTGCCCAGAGAAGGACTCCATAACCCATAGGGTCGTTTCCAGCTCTGCTGTTCTAAAACAATTTGTTTAGGAAAGGAATGTCTAGAACAATCTACTTCTTTAAAACTCTTAATATAATCCCTGTTCATTGAGCTTTCTTTGAACGATCAAGGTTTCTGAACTAAGTTTCCACATTATATTTATATTCTTGCTTCATGGTGAGGGGGAAACAGTGGTAGACATACAAACAACATATGTCTGTGTGGTGCATCAGATCAAAGGTTGAGCTATACAGTAAGTGCTAAATGACAATGGTTGGATGATCTATACAACTAAATGTTGACCAACAACATTTTCCTAAAGCTACCTGATTTGTGAATGCTTATGGTTCTTTGTTTAATGTGTGGCACTGTTATTATTATTTATTTATTTGTTAATCTTATAACCCGCCCATCTTCCCAAAGGGAACTCTGGGCGGCTTACAATAAAAATAAAAGAAACAGATAACAAGCAAGCACAAGAGAAAAGAAAAAGGAGCAAGGTGGCGGGCAAAAAAAAAAAATCCTAACTAGAAAGGTCGCCGAATGCCTCCCTGAAGAGGTGAGTCTTCAGGGCTTTTTTGAAGGCTGGCAGGGACTCAATCAGGCACAGCTCACTGGGTAGATGGTTCCAGAGCACGGGCCCCACCACAGAGAAGGTGCGGGCACGTGTACGCGATTTCCGCCCCTCTCTGGGTGTAGCCACCCCCAGTGAGCGCACCTGCGCCAAACTCGTGGATCTGGTCCCAGTTGACCTTTGAGAGATACGTTCCGCCAGATACTCTGGTCCCAGGCCGTGAAGGGCTTTGAAAGTCAAAACCAGGACCTTGAACCTAATCCGGAGAACAACAGGGAGCCAGTGCAAGCGAGCCAGAACTGGTGTGATGTGCTCGAATCTACGAGCACCCACCACCAGCCTGGCCACTGCATTCTGCACCCGTTGTAACCTCCGGACCAGGGTCAAGGGCAACCCCACGTAGAGGGCATGCAGTAGTCAATTCTCGAGATCACCAGGGCCTGCAGTACTGTCCTAAGGGAGGACTCTCCAGGCTTATCTCATATCTGTAAATCAAAGTATGTGGAGACGGGTCAGGTGAAATAAATACAACTCGTCTAGAGCTGGAACAATTGTGACTAATGTCCGATTTTGTTCAAGCATGTTTATTTAACGTTTAACATCAGTTTGTACTAACCGGTTGCTTGACAACCCACTGTTAACTGCAGCTCATTCCTATAACAGAGGGAAATGAAAGAACTTTAAAAGATGAGTGCTTGTGTGAGAATGTTACCATAGAATAGTTTAGACTCTTTGCCTTGGATATGTTTTGTGAAATGTTGCGTAGACAAAAGGCTAAAACAAACATTACTCACAAACTGGAATAGACCAGTTGAAGTCAATTAGGTTTATGTGACTGTTGATTTCCATGGGTCGACTCTAGCTGTGATTAAGACTGGATTTGGTGACTAATTTCTCAGAGACATCCCAGCCTAGACTCAACAGTACATTGAGTAAAACTGAAGACGTCCCAGTGTCTGTATCCACTCTACAAATAACTACCAGTGGTCAAATAATCCATTCCTCATTCAGCATTACTTGCGGTGGAGCTGTGTGGCCTACTTCACAAAACCATGGCCAACACAAACAATTTATACCACCAACATAGCTCTTTATCTACTAGCAAGTGTTTGGCTGAATCCTTTAGAGGAGAGAAATTTAAAGAGAAGATTATTTATTTTACTGGAAAAAATTATAGAGCCAGGCCTATTCAAATACCTGTCTTCTGATTCCCAGCCTGCTATGTCCTAATCAGATTGTCTGGGTGAGCAGTGATATTCCAGACTTGGGGGTTATTGGATGAAACTATATTTTTAGAGTTGGGGAATGCAGACAAAAGAGCCTAAAATTCCCATGATTCATTTGCCTAATGAGAATGTGAACCAAGATAGAATTATCCAAGTGTCTACCATGGAGTGTATTTTTCTGGGTTTGTTTGTCAGACAAATAGGCAGTTATTTACATGGCTCATTCAGTGACTTCCCAATCACTACATCCCAATGGACTAGAACCATAATGCTAACATTATTTCAAATCTCTATGCAGTAGTGAAGGCATGTTTCATCAGAGGTCTTATAAAGTATATCAATGAGATGTTGACTTACCATTCATCCATCAACTGATAAACCCATATCTATCGTGTTAATATAGTTTAAATTGACATCACTATTAATATGAGTCTCTGTAACTATGCATTGAATCATAGAATAAATGAGTTGGAAAGGGGCCTATAAGGCCACAGAATCTCCCCACCCCACCCCCAAACTCAATGCTGGAATCCAAACCAAAGCAGATATGACAGAGATACATTCAACTAGTTGCCCCTGGCTTTGAAATGATAAGGTAAGCAACATTTGCCTTGTTGGTCACAGCTGGCCTGTGGGCTTTTTTGGCCCCCTTCTCTGCCATCGCCTGCATCTCTTGCCACTCTGATTTGTCATTTGTGGGCTTAAAGGTGGACATACCATGAGTTCTGGTCCCAAAATTCACTCCAGCTGCCCTACTTCATATTATCTTGTCCCCTTTTGGAAGACGTAAAAAACCCAGAGCCTGTCTTCAAACCTTTCTCCTCTCACAAAATTATCTGAAGCCTAAAATAGAACAGCTACAAATAAATTAAAGCATGAGGGGGAAAATACTTATTTTGGTCCTCATGTTTTCATGTTTAGTTACTGGTCAAAATCCTGTGGCAAAGCATGGTAAATGACACTCAAATAGGCCCACCGATTCAGTGGGGATGTAGTCAGTTAGCAACTCCATAAATCCCATTCATAGCAATAGGCCTCCTTTATCTGCAGATTACTAGATTAATGCAACCCTATTTAGATGTTCAATAAAAATCATAATCTTAGAGAGAGAGAGAGAGAGAGAGAGAGAGAGAGAGAGAAGCAGGCCGCTGCTCTGTTTAGTTCATATATGGAGTAGTTAACCTGAAGAGTAGAGCAATGTTTATTTGTGAGGCCATTCACACACAAATAGGAAACCTGAATAATCAGAGTTTCCAGAACATGGAAATATTCCATGCATCTGAATTTCTCTTCAGATTTGACTCTCCACCTATGAAAGCTAGTCTGACCATCCTGCACATTGAGTGATTAGCCTTTATATTAGGTGCCTGCAGAGCCCTAATTAGCAATATTGGCACAAGGGCTTCTTTCCCCCATGATGCCAGTACCGCTGCAACATAGCTTCTCCGTGGCTCAGAACACATGACATTGGTGTACATGGGAGAAAGGATGGACAAATGCCTAACTCTGGGCACTCAGCAGTCATATTAGATCCAGGATGAACTTGCCTGCTTTGTGCTTCTTTCTGCATAGGAAGAATGTCTGGTGGTGGACACTTTTGCACCTTTCCAGCAGTAGCCAATGGAAGAGTTCAGAGCTTTCGAATTGAAACAATATGCGTCCTCAGGATTTTGGCACCCTGGGTCAAAGCCCCCCCCCCGTTACCTCACCCAAGTTACATCTTTGGAGACATAAACAGAGTTTGAGGGTTTTTTTCAAACTGCACATACATTTCCTGACATCCCAGTCCCATACTCTGATAGTTGAGAATGATTGTCCCGGTTTACCCCCTATAGCTGAATTGAATGGTGATGTGTGGAGAAACTCTGTGAACCACAGCTATAGATCAAAATCAAAACATGGGAGGGGAAGACCACAAAGGATATTCCTGAATCCTGACACATGAATTCAGTTGCTGTCCATCAGGTTCTCTCTTTTTCTCTTTTTCACTTGTTTAACTGAGTTGCAGGGAAATGATTCAAATCATAGAGGTTAACACCTGTGGAAGGAGGTGGATCTTTTAGCAGACAGAATACAGGTACACAGAACACAGTGCTGAGTCTGACTATTCCCCTTTCCCCAATCGGCATACTGCCTCTCATTCCATTTAGCATGGGCAGCATGGAAAACCACTTTTGTGTGTTTCCTTCAAAGAAAATCCTGAAAAGGGCCACCCTGTCAGAATTCATTTGATCACATTCCGTTATTATTACATAAATGCAATCCACATAGGACACAAGCTACTTTCGGAGTCTGATGTTACAGAACTAGAATCCATATTTACATTTCTTTTTTACAGTATAGGCTGTATGTTTCTACAATGTATTAACATATCAGTAAGTATGTTCAGCCAACCTAGCAACAAAACAGTTCCCGAAACTTAATGCTACGTACTTAAGAGACTAAATGAAAGGTTAATATGTGCCATTGGTTTCTGTTTACAGGAAACAATGTCAAGGTACTGTTGATTTTATAGCACAATGGTTTATTTGGTTTTCTCCTCTTGTACATTCCGTTAGGTGTGCTATCAAACCTAATGAAGTTTATTGGTTATTATTTATCTATTCAATTAGGCAAGGCAATTTGCTGTGCAACGCTGTACCTACCACCTGTGAAGCAAAACTTGTTTTGTTTAAAAAGTGAAGACCTTTCGATTTCAATAGGATTTATCTGGGAGATATGCAGACTAGGATTTCAGACAATGAACAATTTAGTACCAAGTAGTAGTACAGTATAGCCTTTGATGACTCAAACACATCCAATCTCGCCTGATCTCGGAAACTAAGTAGGGTCAGGCCTGGCTAGTACTTGAATTGGTAACCACCAGGGAATGTACGTGCCTGGATTAGGAACTGACAAGCCACTCCAGTATTCCTGGCAAGAAAAACTCCACGGACATGGGGTAATGAAGAGTTTGTTGTGACTATAACGACACAACAACAACAACAACAACAACAACAACAAACAACAACAACAAACAACAACAACAACAACATAGCCTTTGAACTAAACCCACAGAAATGAATGGGACATATTAGCATGAATGTAAGCCTCCTCAGTTCCAATAGGTTAAGTCTGTTTAGGATTAAAATTGAATCTGGCAGTACAGCTGCTATTAGCACCATGATATAGACCAGGGCTGTTCAACTTTGAACAGGCCAAGGTCTACTTTTTCTGGCCCAAAGTGCCTGAGGGCTACTACACTAAAGCCTCTACTTACGAATTTTATCCATTCCAAGCACATGCTCATAAGTAAAAAAAATTAAGTAGAGCAGCGGCTTTCCAAAGGAATGTGTTGAAAACCAATTAATCCGTTCTGGAGGGAACATTTCTATGTGCCATGGCCCTTGAACTGCCCCGCTCAGCTGAGACAGTGGGCTGGCAGACCCAGAACTGGTAGTCCTTGGGATGGGGGAGGGAGGGGTGGAGAACTTATCCCCTCACTTTTTTTAATTTTTGGCCAGCGGGCTACTTTTGAACGCCCAGGAGTGAGGGCATGACTCATGGGCTTGGATCCCAGGCAAAATGGGATAGGTTTGCTAGTTAAAACTTTATATTGGTTGAAATACTAGTTACACAGTTACATAAATGATATAACTTTTAGACACAAACTGGCATATGTTAAGAAATCTCTGTAGGCATTATCTGTGGTACGCACAGTTGTGCAACTCAGCACGTAAGAGGTAAAGTCTACAGAGATTTCTTAATTTACATTAATTCATTTCCAAAAGTTATATTATTTGCATAACTGTGGCCATTTCCATTGCGTTAGCATTTAAGTGGGTTAACAAAAAAGTTTGTGAAACATAAACACAGAAAAATACAGTTAAATAAAATGAGCTGTCATGTACTTTTTTTCACTTTTGCTATTTGTTTGTCTTCGAATCGAGATTAAACAGGATAAGCCATAATGAGGAAACTAGTTAGAAAAAATGGAAATGGAAGGTAAAAACCCAATCTCTTCAGAGTGCATGGAGCCTGTTTAAAACAATGCTAGTAGAGGCCCAGCACAAGTGAATACCACATAGAAAGAAGAGCTCATTTAAGTAATTAATGAGTGGTGTTGGAGAGGCTCTAGAGCACAAGGAGAGGTCTTTCCATAAATGGAAATCATCCCCAAATGAGGAAAATAACAAGGAACACAAACTCTGGGAAAAGAAATATAAGAGGATAATAAGAGAGGCGAAGAAAGACTTTGAGGAATGTATCACTAGCAATCTAAAGGGAAATAATACACACTTCTTTAAATATGTTAAAAGTAGAAAACCTGCCAGAGAACCAGTTGGCCCTCTGGGTGGTGAGGGAGGAAAAGGGGAGGTAAAGGAGGACTTGGAAGTTGCAGAGAAATTAAATGAGTTCTTTGCATCTGTCTTCATGACAGAAGATCTTGGGCAGATTCCGCTGCCCAAACAGCCCCTCTTATGTCTGTCCCAGGGAAGATGGTGGAAAGCCTCATCCAAGAGAAAATCTTAAAACACATAGAAGAACAAACCGTGCTGAGAGAAAATCATCATGGCTTCTATAAGGGTAAGTCTTGCCTGACAAACCTTTTAGAATTCTTTGAAAAGGTCACAGGCATGTGGATTTGGGTGAAATGGTGGAGATTGTCTATCTTGATTTTCAGAAGGCCTTTGACACATTCCCTCACCAAAGCGTGCTGAGAAAATTGCACACTCAAGGGATAAGAGGGCAGGTCCTCTTAAGGACTGAGAACTGGTTGAGATCCAGGAAACAAAGAGTAGGTGTCAATGGGCAATTTTCACAGTAGAGATAGGTGAAAAGTGGTGTGCCCCATCGGGCGATTTAACCAACTATCGCCCAATTGCTAATGTTCCCTTTATGGGCAAGGTGATCGAGAGGGTGGCCGCGATCCGGCTTCATTCATATCTGGAGGGCAAGCACATCCTGGGTCCATTCCAGTCTGGGTTCAGGCCCGGTCGGGGGACCGAGACAGTCTTGGTCACTCTGCAAGATGACCTCCTCCGGGGGGGTGACAGGGGGTGTTCCTCCCTGTTGGTCCTCCTGGATCTGTCAGCGGCCTTTGATACCATCGACCACGGTATCCTGCTGGATCGGCTCTCCGGGGTTGGGATCGGAGGCACTGTTCACATTTGGTTCCGGTCCTTCCTCGGGGACCGTCCCCAGCAGGTTCAGCATGGGGGCGAGTTGTCGGCCCCTTGGACACTCCCTTGTGGGGTTCCACAGGGGTCGTCTCTCTCTCCCATGCTGTTCAATATTTACATCAGGCTGCTGGCTGAGGTCATTAGGGGACATGGAGTCTGCTGTCATCAGTACCCTGATGACACGCAGCTCTATGTCTCCTTTTCTACCACTGCAGATGAGGCTGTCCGGACCCTCGATCGGTGCCTGGGCGCAGTCCTGGAATGGACCAGGGCTAACAGGCTCAAGCTCAACCCCGATAAGACCGAGGTTATGTTCTTTGGGGCTTCCCCATCCAGCTACGGTGGCCCATTTCCCACCTTGGAGGGCGTTTCCCTCAGGCCATCGGACTCTGTCCAGAATCTGGGTGTAGTCCTGGACCCGGCGCTCACCATGGAGGCCCAGGTGTCTGCTGTGTCCAGGGCTGCCTTTTTCCATCTCCGCCGAATCGCCCAGATTCGCCCGTACCTGGATGGGGACTCCCTCAGAACAGTGGTCCAGGCGCTGGTGATCTCGAGACTGGACTATTGCAACGTGCTCTACATGGGGTTGCCCTTGACTCTCATTCGGCGACTACAGCGGGTCCAAAATGCGGCGGCCAGACTGGTGGCGGGTGTGCGCCGATTTGATCACATCACCCCAGTTCTGGCCTGCCTGCACTGGCTACCCGTTGCAGCCCGAATTAGATTCAAGGTCCTGGTTTTGGTTTACAAAACCCTCCATGGTCTAGTACCTGGCTACCTGACAGAGCGGATCGACCAGCGGTCAACTTCGGCCCGTCCTACTAGGTTGTTGCGGGCGCACATGCTGCGCGTGGCCACGCCCAGGGAGGCTGCCTTGTCTGCTTATTTTATTAGTTTAATCTATTGGCCGTTACTGTAATTTGCTGTTTTCTTAATTTGTTGTAAACCACCCGGAGTTCCCCTCTAGGAAGACGGGCGGTATATAAGCGCCATAATAAATAAATAAATAAATAAATAAATAAATAAATAAATAAATAAATAAATAAATAAATCTGTCCTGGGACCGGTGCTTTTCAATCTGTTCATAAATGACCTGGAGACAGGGATAAGTAGTGAGATGACCAAGTTTGTGGATAACACAAAACTTTTACGTGTGGTAAAAAACAGACAAGATTGTGAAGAGCTCCAGAAGGATCTCTCCAAACTGGGGGAATCGGCTGCGAAGTGGCAAATGCGTTTCAATGTAGGAAAATGCAAAGTAATGCATATTGGGGCAAACCATCAAAACTTTGTCTATCAGCTCGTGGGCTCTGAGCTATCTGTGATGGATCAGGAAAGAGATCTTGGTGTGCTGGTGGACAGCTCAATGATATCTAGTCTCATGTGCTCCCAGAGGCATTTGGTGGGGCCACTGTGAGATACAAGGAATTGGACTAGATGGGCCTTTGGCTTGATCCAGCATGGCTCTTCGTATGTTCTTATGTTCTTATATGAGAAATGTGTTATGAACAGAAAACATCTGGGAAGTCCTTGCCTGTAAGTCTAAGCATCTGGATCACCTGGATGTGAACTTCCCCAGTCTAGCTGTTTAGAACAATGGGCATATTTCAGGGAGGATAAGAGAAAATGGCTACTAGGGTGATTTATCAGTGGATGGAGCCAGTGCTTCAAATTCTGATAATAACTGCCCACCTGTTCCACCATGCAGTTGAGAGAAGCTGGAAACCTTTTCAGTTTCGGGGGAAGATCAGATTAGTGATCCAGAAGCACACATAGAAACACGCATAGAGTTGCCATAGTCCCTGGCTTAAACCATTTTATCCGTATTTTAGCCACTCTGGCCTTTTGACGATTCTCCAGTCCAGATTTCAAGTGTTTGTATAAAAAGAAAAAAGGGAAAAATCAAGTGTCAAACCCTTGTTGAACCACAGAAGGGAAAAATATGCGGCCATTGTTTTGCCCTCTTTGTTTTCTCGGAAAAGAGTGTTTTGGTGTTTTTAAATAGTAATCATTCTCCCCAATCCCCAGGTATACTATTTGGGGGGGGGTGCTTTCTTGGCAGACAGCGGCAGGTTTGCATATCTGCCTACATACATAGGAAGGTAATTCTACTTGGATTACAGTCTCAGAATCCCCCAGGCCACGCTTTCTTGGGGAGTCTGGATGTTATAGTCATTCATCAAATAACTATTCCAAGCACTGTTTGGTATCATGTAGCCTGCTGCAGTGGAACAAATCCATCAGCTCATGGGTGTCAACATTGTATTTAAGGCTGACTAGGCCAGTGGCATAGCTATGGGGGGCAAGGGGGGGACATCTGTCCCCAGGCACAGAATCTGGGGGTAGCAAATTGGGTGCCAAACAGCTCCCCGCCCATGAGCCACAGGAAGGCGTGTTGCAGGTGACCTGCCAGGGCTGGCATGGAGGGCTCACCACTGCTGCCTTCTATGTGGCAACTTAGCCCCTCCCCATCCCTTGGGGGCACACGAAACTGACTTTGTCCCCGGGCGCTGAAAACCCTAGCTACGCCTCTGGACTAGGCTGAAGCCTAGGGGCCCACAGGCACTAAGGGTCCATCAATTTCTTTTTTAAAATTTTAATTTTAATTTAAAAATAATAATAAATTTTTATTTTTATTTTTAACATAATAAATAAATAAATAAATAAATAAATAAATAAATAAATAAATTTTAATTTTAATTTTAATTTTAATTTTAATTTTAATTTTTTACTGAGGCACCCTAAGGGTCCAGTGTTTAAAATCACAATGCACTCTGTGCTGCTTCTCTAGCTACCTGGGGAATGTTAAAGAATCCCTGTGATCCCTTTTAGTTTGTTAAAAAAGAAATCATCATTTTTTTAAAAAAAAAACCCTGAGAAGTTGCAAGGCACTCTGTTGCAGCAAAAAGGATAAAGTGTGTTGTGGTGCCTTAAAGACTGGCAAGTTTTATTTGGCCTAAACTAACCTGAGCTACAAAACACCAGGTCATATATTATACAGACATTTGTTTAGGAACGCAATGTCTGGGGTGACAGGGCATGGAAATGCAAAAGGAACAATCTTGATCATTATCTTAAAATGTGGCCATTCACAAATAATGGTTGATTGTTGGCTCATAAATCCTAGTATACATGAAATCCTAGTAGTCATCACAATACAGCTATTGTGATGAAACCTCATAAAGAAGAGAAGATAAACCTATGATATTTTTTGGTAACTATAAAATATTTAACCCATTTCCCTTGTGATTCCTGAGAATATCCCCAGAAATGTACAGTATGTGCACAACAAAATGTCATTGTTTCTTTATTTACATTCACTGACATAAATCTGGCAATGCCTGTACTGCAGGTAAAACTGTGCTCACAACCTGGGGTTCAATCCCAGGTAGCAGGCTCATGGTTGACTCAGGCTTCCATCCTTCCAAGGTCAGTAAAATGAGTACCCAGCTTTCTTGGGGGGGGGGGGGCAATATGTAGCCTGCATACTGTAATTAAAAACTGTAAACCGCCCAGAGACTACTTGAAGTGGTATGGGGCAGTATATAAGCAGACCACTTTTACCCCACAACAACTTTGAAAGATAGGCTGGGCTAACAGATACTACTGACTGGCCCAAAAGTAAACTATGTGACAGCAGAGATTTGAACTTGTCTTGCCCCGTACCAAATCCAGCACTCTAATGCTTGCATTATTGTGGTTCTCTTAGATTATGTAAAGGTTCTCCCCACACATGTGTGTTAGTCATGTCTGACTCTAGGGGTGCTGCTCATCTCTGTTTCCAAGCCAAAGCGCCAGTGTTGTACAAGTCCATGGCCATGTGGCTGAACACATTTCTGCACACGGAACACTGTTTACCTTCTCGCTTTTTATGGTGGTGCCTATTTATCTACTTGCATTTACATGTTTTTAAACTGCTAGGTTGGCAGCAGTTGGGGTTAACAGCGGGAGTTCACCCCGCTGTGTGGCACCCAGGATTTGTACCGCCGAGCTGCCGCCTTTGCAGCCGACAGTTTCAGCACTCTAGCATGCTGAGCCATCAGCAGATTAGATCTATGTAAAATGTGCCAAGGGGAGAGAGAAGTATCAATGCACCTCATTTGTATATTATATGCAAATTAGGCAACGGGATTTGTAGCACTGAATATGAATATGACAGACCAAGGATGAGCAGAAGGTAGATATCTTGGTTGGAAGAAGATCAGGCTATTTCTGACTCCCCATTGTTTCACAAAATGCAACAACAATATGATTTTCTCTAAATTGTATTATGGAAACAAAGAAAGGTTGGCTGTATGAAGAAGAAACCAGTAGTGGATTATCTTTCACAGTGCATAAAAAAGAGAAAAAGAGAGTTGTGAATTGAGGCACATCTTTCAAGTGCTCAGTTACAGTTAGCCTCAGCATGTCACTGGACAGAATCATGTGAGTAGGCATACTGTACCTGTGTAGTGGCACTATAGCATTTTGCCCATTAAATTCATTCATCTTAAAACACACTTTCATACCTTTTACATCTAGTTACAGCTGGTGCGTATGAGGTTCTAGAAGAGAGGCGGAATTTGATCAGCAACACTGAAGTTTTTGTAAATCATAAGATCTAAATAGGGCTAACATGACAGCTTTACAAATTTACACACACACACACACACACACACACACACACACACACACACACACA
>JAHTLZ010000021.1:527175-626032 GCA_023846285.1 Phrynocephalus versicolor
ATAATAATAATAATAATAATAATAATAATAATAATAATAATAATAATTTGTAATATCTGGAGACCCATTTCTTCCTATAGATTAGAAAGCAAAAGGCTAGGTTCCTGCTTGTTAGAGAAGGAAATGAAACTTATTTTTCAGGTATCGGGAGTGATTTCTTGAGAAGTGAAACTGAAAAAGATTCTGGCACCAAGGAAAGTACGGCAGAGAACTGAGTGTCTCTTCCCTAGGGGTGTCATATATTTCCTAAAGGAAAGGGCCTGGGGTGACAGCAAAGCCAGTACATTTATTTAATTCAGTTATTTAATTATTTTTTATCCCACACATTTAGTGGCCAGGCCTACCTGCACCAATGAAATCTAGAAGCTGGCATAGACACCAGAATATATGTTTTTTGGCATCACTTTTCTCCATTTGAAAGGTGGGTATAGTTGCTTATAAATACCCCAACCATTTGCTATTAGTATATGATGTGGTGCAAAGCTTGCACTGCAACAGTTTTCTGAATTCTTCTCTGAACCCTCAGCTTACACTCTCAACAACTTATTTTTTACATTCTCTACATATTATTGTATATTGATGACTTGATATACTTAGGAATAAGAATTGGGATTCATTGATTAATGTACATTGTAAATCAATGCTCTGTTAGGCTTAGGTCCCTTTGAGATATATCAGGCAATGGAAGAAGATTTTGTTATATACATACAGACATATTGAAATATTTTGTGCCGCTGTGTATTTCATCAGAAGGGTTTTTGTTCTGCTGAAGGAAAATCAGATACAGAGTCTGCAGGCAACTGGTGTGGTAAAAGAAGGAGGCACTAGAGGGAGGCTGCAGGAAGGCTGTCTGCACCCATAGAAGCAGCTTCTACTGTGAGGAATGGGGCCGAGAGAGATAGGAAGAAGACCACCTACAACTGTAATTATGGGGGTGGAGAAAAACAAAATCTGAGACCTAGCTGCCTTGTGCAGCATTGACCCCCATGAAAGAGCAGTGCAAGGTTTGTGTATCTGCCAAGGAGCTGGTAGAGAAGCCTCTGTTTCAAAGTAGGGTAGATAGGTGTGAACCTCAAACATATTCCAGAGATGTCTTTGTGCAGTCCAGTGAGGGTGGGCAGGGCAAAGGTCCAGAAAAGATGGCGAAGTATGCACTTTTCTCCTAAAGAGACAATATGCCAGAGAAGAACAAGGATGGCATCAGAACTCGGAGTGACACTGTCAGTTTGTGCAGTAGCAGTGCTCCTGCTTTTATTGGCAATTCCTGTTAGGAACATGTAGTAAAAAAATGGAACTCTCAAGAAGTAAATATCTGGAAGAATTTTCAGCAGATGCTCACATGGTTGAATTTGTGCACCAGAAGATGGTGCTCAAGCATGGGCAGGACTTGGGCCAGCTCTGTAATAGTAGCATGTTCAACCATCTGAAAACTCGGCACAGGACAAAGGATTGTGTACTGTGGGAGCCAGTGGCTTCCTTACAGTGAAGGGTAAGAGTCACCAGAAGGTGGCTATTGAGCCACCAGCCCAGAGGACATGGGAAGCAGATGGGCAAATAGCAAGAGGTGAGAGGGGCAGCAAATGTGAGACCCACCTTTCCAGAATAAATTCCACGCCACCCATAAAAATGCCAATATTATTCCTCTGCTCACAACCTGATGTTCAATCCCAAGTTGCCTGGCTCGAGGTTCACTGAGTCTTCTGTCCTTCTCACATCACTAAATTCATTACCCAGCCTGGGTAGGAGGAGTGTGTAGCTTGCATAATTAAACTATACACTGCCTAGAGGGTTTTTAAGTGCTATGGGGTGGTATTGCCTTAGATGACCACACTCTCTGGTGGAAACTCGCTGTAAGACAACTGATACAGCAGTAGTTCAGGGTGCAGGTGGTATATTTTACAAGTGACATGCGGTGCACCAAGGGAGCAAACCATGCCTATCTCTCTTGACAATACAGTGATGGGTGGTGGAGGCATCAGACAATACACTGACTGGGGAAGGGTACACAGTGAGTAGTTATAAGATGGTAACTCGAGATATACCTGAAGCAAAGATGAAAAGTTCAGACTTGAGTTTGCATTTGTTTGCTTTTAGGTGGTGCATATTTATATGTTTGAACACTACCATCCATTTCCTCTTTGTATTGTGAACAAACCTGTCAGATATAAAGCTTACTGATTTCCTAACAAGGTTTGTTGAGGGGTGGGGAACTTGACACCAATAAATGAGATTAACAGCTTTTCAAATGGAACGTAGCACACAATTACCAGCTAAGACCGAGGTGAACTTAACACTGTAACCTGATTCTTTTGCTGAAGCAGGTGGGAGACATTGTACCACAGCAACTTAAAACTGTTGGTTGCATATCCATGCTCCCTTTGAGAGCACCGCCACAGTTTTTGTAGTTTTGGCATACCATATTACCTGTTGCGGTCAGGTTAAACTTGGATCTGAGGACAAGGCAATGGGAATTTTGACCTGGGGAATCAAATCTAGAGGGCTCAAAAATTCAGGGAAGAAAAGATAAGGTGCCCAGAGGTTACTCTCCAACAGCCAGCTTTGGATGCAACTACTGGACACTCCAATTGGACCAGGCTGGATAGGGCTAAATAAGGTCACTTTGAGGTGTGGTAGCCTATTTGGCACAGTCCTGGCATCCATACCCAAGGCCAGGTGGTCTCAGGACAGAAAACCACACCACAGCTCAAAGCAAACCTGTTTAAGCCCCCACTACTTCTCCTTACTCACCCTTAGTAGGGAGCAGAAAAAAAGGCGCATATAACAATTATGTATTATTGGAAATGGTATGCCATTGAATCATCTCTCTCTCTCTCTCTCTCTCTCTCTCTCTCTCTCTCTCTCTTTCAAAAGCTTTGCATTTTCATTTTGATAATAAGTGGCGTGAGGGATTCTCTTTAGTTCTTTAGTTCAGTCCTGGCAATTGTGCTTGCTGAACCGAGAACAAAAATGGAGGGATCCTATGTGCACTGAGACAAAAATTTAGCTCCCTACCAGGGGTTCCAAAAGGTGGAGGTAGGAATCTCCAAGGCTTGGGTTCATTTGCAAACACTAGAATGTTGTGTCAGAAGCCAGAAAACAGGCCGAACTTCACCATGCCAAATGTGGTCCAAACGGTGATAGAAAGTACTCTCTGATTATTATTTTATTTTATTTATTATTGTAATTTTTATCCCGCCTTTCTCCTTGAAAAAAGATCCAAGGCGGCTTATAGTAATGAGGGACAATATACAGTCCAATACATATAAGACATATTCAAGTAATTGAGAGCAGGGAATTTACCACATTGTTGTTCAAAAGGTAGTCATGGTAATACCTTTCCAGTTCTTTTAATTTAAATGAAAAAGCATGTGACAGTCCATTGCATGATTTTTGAAACATACTGGAAATTCTTTTTGAATCAGATACTAATACATCACTGACTTAGCTTTGAATGCTCTGGTGATTTAGGGCACACAGTTGTCAAGGATGCATTCCTATTGCCTTTGTGCATTTGCTAAAACCTGTGGATAAGAGAGTGCAAGATGACTAAAAACCTGTGGATATATTGTGCAAGATGACTCACTTCTTTGAAATGTCCTTAGCCCAGTCTCTGTAAAAATTTCCTTTCCTGCTATGACTTTCTGCCAGGCTTTCTTGAGGTCTCTGTTCTTGCTGTTTCTCTGGCTCCTGAATAATACCCACTTGGAAGGTCCCATCACCCAGGGGGCAAGGAAGTTGTCCACAGTCCACAAATAAGACATGTGAACTGTATGCTCCTCTATGCCTGGCACACATTGTGCTGAAGTAACTGTTCACCCCTTGCAATATTTTAAATATACAGTTCAGGTCTTTGTTGTAGAATAACCCCCTTGCCTATTGCGGGGGTTAGGGACCTGATGCGACCCATAATAATTGAAAATCCGCAATATGCAGATGCTGGGTCGGGTGGGGCCTGGGAGACCTATATGGGGCCTCCTGTACTTACTCCAGGCCTGGTGCTGCCCTGAATGGGCCTCTGACAGCCTTCCCGGGCCCATCGGAGGCCCCCAAAGTGCTTCTCGCTGAACCAAAAGTGACTTCCAGAAAACTGAAAGAGACCTCTGGATCACTAGAAAGCACTTTTAGGGGCTCCAACGGGCCGGGAAGGCTGTTGGAGGCCCATTGGGGCAGTGCCAGGCCTGGGGTAAGTACAGGAGGCCTGATACAGGCCTCTCCCTCATACCCCGGGGCCCTTTTCCCCCCCATATACTGCTGGCACCTAACCACAAAACACCTGATAATCTCTCCCAGTGGTTTCACATTAGATGTTAAATAACAGACAGAGCAAAACCCTGGGGAACTCCACAGGTCACCAGCCGAGGTGTTGAACATGAATCACCTAACACCAATTTCTGCGTTCTATCCTGCAGGAAGGACCAGAGCCACTTTAATGCAGTACCCCTGATTCCCATTTCTGAGAGATGAGTCAGGAGGATGCCATGGTCTATGTGTCAAAGCAGCTGAGAGATCAAGCAAAGCCAAAAGGGACACAGATCCTCTATCCATTTCCCTGTGTAAGTCAACTACCAATGCAACCAGTGCCGTCTCAGTCCCATAGTCAGGCCTGAACCCAGACTGAAGTGGATTCAGGTAGTTTATCTCATCCAGAAACCTCTGGAACTGCGAGGCCACAACCCGCTCTAGGACTTTCCCTAAGAGTGGGATATTCGATACCGGTCAGTAATGGTTCAGTATCATTGGATCTAAGGAGGGCTTTTTTTAACAGCGGCTTTACTATTGCCTCCTTTAAGCATGCTGGAATCCTGCCCTGTTGTAAGGAGGCATTCACTACTTTTCCTAACCAGTCTGCCATACCTTCTCTGGAAGCTTTTATGATCCATAAGGGGCAAGGATCCAACACAAATGTAGTGGCCCTCATCTCCCCAAGGGTCTTGCCCACATCATCTGGCTATAGGATCTGAAAGTCAACCATTAATACAGGACAAGGAGGGCGGGGTTTTTTAATTTACAGGCTCTGGATCAATAGCAGCATCCAAATTAGCCCGGATCTGTTCAATTTTGCCTGTAAAGTGGTGTACAAATTCTTTGCAGCGAGATACAGAGTGGTGTGTGTCCATGGGTCAGCATGCAGCAGACTTTTGACTATTCTGAAAAGCTGCCCTGGGTGTTTTTTTGCCAAATGATTTCTTTGCTTCCTCCACTGCGTTGCAGTAAGCCTTTCAAAGGTCTTTCACTATTTCTTTGTTTCAATCTGGGTTTTCCGCCAATACAGGTCACCTGTTTCAATTTTGCCAACTCCCCAGTAAACCAAGCAGCCAATTGGGGCCTATTTTGAGAAAGGAGACATTTAGGAGCTATCCAGTCAATGGCTTTGCTCATTTCCCCGTTCCAGAGTTCAACCAAGGATTCAATAGAATCACCCATTGGAGATGTAGGGAACTCCCTAAGGGTGGTTAAAAAATCATTTGGATTCATCAACCTTCAGGGATGTATTGCGTTTGTCCTATCCCCCCCCCCCGGCCACCCCAGCCAGGCTGTGAGTTACACCAAGCCTAAAGCACACCATATAGTAGTCTGTTCAAGACAATGGGAATACAGAAAGTTCCTTTACCTCAATGTCCCCTCTGTCCATATCAGGGCAGAAGACCAGGTCTAAGGTGTGGCCTGAAGGATGGGTTGAGTTAGATACCATTTGGGCCAGACCCACTGTTGACATGGAGGTCATGAAGTCTTCACACACCCCTGACAGAGCCGTTTCAGCATGGATTTTACTGTCTCCCAGAATGATGAGCCGAGGGGACTCCAACATCAGCCCAGTTATCAGTTCAGTCAGCTGAGGTAGAGAAGTTGTTATGTCACAGGGAGGGCGATACACCAAGAGAATTCCTATCTTCTCCCTGGCTCCTACTTTTAAGTACATACATTCAAAACCAGGAAACTGGGGAACATGGCATCTTGCAAGAGGGATGGAATTGTGGTAGAAACTATTGCCACTCCACCACCCCGTCCCCTGGTCTGGCCTTTGTTCTACAAAAAAACCTGAAGGACAGAGGTGAGTGAGGTTGACACCTCCAGCCTCATCCAGCCAAGTCTCTCTGATGCAAGTGAGATCAGCACATTCTTGCAGGATCAGGTTCTGATTGATTGTTGATTTCCCATTCACTGATCTTGAATTTACTAGCAAAGTTTTCAGTTCAGGGATCCTGTCATCATGATGAATCCTATGTTTTTCAGAGCAATTAAAATTTGTATGTACCTTGGGAGCTATCAATACCCTGTAATCCTTCCTTCTTCTGTAGTGCTAAGGAACGTTAAGAAGGCTATGTCTTCCATTACCCAAAACAGTAACAATAGGTTTTCCTACATTGCCTTGAATGTCGTTTTACTCTGGAATTTGAGCAATATCCGACTGTGGCACCATGTTGCACTTAGTGCACGCCAGAGGCACAGCCTCTGGCTCTTCTCCCAACTTTAGGGTCCCAGTAATTTCCTGTGGAAAGAGGTGGGAGGGGATGAGAGCCTGATTGCCTGCTCTCTCTGGTTGCAGCTGTTAGCAATGTAAGCTTTGGCCTTTCTCAGTGAGCTTCTTTCTGTCCCATCATCCTGCCACATCTTGCTCCCAGCTTCTCAGTGAGTTCCCCTCTGTCCCATCATGCTGCAGCAGCCTCTACTACTAGACTGCTGCCCTCCCATAAATTTGTGCCCATTCTATCCATGCTAGTTTTGAAATCAGTCTCACAAAGCTCAGTAGGACATATTCATTAGGTTATAGGTTGTAACGTCACTATGTTAAGCCTGAATGGCTGAAATCCTATTGCACAAGTAGAGTACAAGACAGCTGTAACTGCACAACAGGATTTTGGCCATTGTCTAAAACCAGAGCAGAAAAGCCTTTAGCCACCCATACCTATTTTCATCATTTTAAAACTAAATAAAAAAAATCAAATCCCATCAAGAAGTTTAGAAAATCCATTTATTAAATCAGCTGGAATAAAACTCAAAATATTTGTTTAATCTAATTCATTACTAATGTTTCATTCAAAATTGGCAAGTGTTTGCTGCTTCACAGGGATTTCAATAGCCCTTTCACACTAACATCAAGCAAAATGTTTAGCCACACATTCTATCTGCCTCCTGGTTGCTAAGACCTATGCCCAGACAATCCACCAAGAGCCCCAGAAAGGAAGAGACTGTCAAATTCATCTCCATGAAGAGCATGTAAAAGGGTATCTCTAGCCCTCAGATCCCACACTGCTTCCTTGTTCCAAACTCTATGGACTTCACATCAATATGCTAATTAGGAAAGTACTGGCTTGCAACTATAGGGGATACTGAAAGATCTAAAAGTAGGAGTTAATTAAAACTAATTAAAGCCTTTTTTAAAAAAACATGTTACTCCCACAGTACATCACAACAGTTCCTCCTAGAATGCAAGCCAAGTTTCAGGTATATTATATTTCATGATTTTGGAGTAACAGCTCTAACAAACAGAAATTCATAGAAGTTTTAACATGACACATATCAAATAGAACTTGCCCCATTTCACCTACTGCTCTTCTCTCCTAAGAGCCCCCTAAAATTCAGCTATGAATCACAAACCATTTAAGCAGCTCATTAAAGTGACTTAGTAATTCACATCCTCTGTATGAGACAAAATAGTTTGGAGCAACTTAAAAGTGGAGAGGTTAACATTTTCATAAGGCACTCAGTCCAAATGTCTTAAGAAGCACAATAATGAATCTTGAGCAAGTTCATAAATGTACAGTATTTGGTTTATGCTACTGGTACTTTCCACAAAGCAGAACTTGCTTATATATAAAATTTACATCACAGCAGGGTAGGTAATGGGAAACAGATCCAACTTTTACTTGGAAGAAAGCTTTATCCTGGCATAGCAAAACTAATTGCAGAAGTGGTTTCTTCTGTTTTAAGACAATAGGTCTGTTGATGCTTGTCAGGAAATATGTGGAACCGATTTAAAATAATAGCTTCGAAATGCTTTTCTTGACAATAAGCCAGTATTCATGTTGCAAATTTAGCAGATTTATCTCTCACACTTGGCTTTGCATCAAGAGGGTAATTAATATATTTTCTTATTTAAGGGCCTAATTGGAAAATCATAATGAACCACTTGTTCCAAAACAGTCTTAAATTGTTCCCTTACAGGGATAAAGTATTGTCTTTCAGGAGCAAACACAGCAGGGCAGGCAAGGGAGAAGAGTCAACTGAAAGAATGCGAGAACCATGGAGTACTTTGAAATAGCAACTGAATTCTTAGATAACGCATGACAAAACTGGATCAGGATGTTGACAACCTCGAGCAGGTGCAGAGGAGGGTGACCAGGATGGTTGAGCGTCTGGAGGAAATGTCTTATGAGGAACGGCTTAGGGAACTGGGAATGTTTAGCCTTTTAAAAAGAAGGCTGAGTGGGGGGGGGATATGATAGCTATGTTTAAATATTTGAAAGGATGTCATATTGAAGAGGGAACAGGTTTGTTTTCCATGGCTTCAGAGACTAGGACTCGGGGCAATGGTTTCAAACGACAGGAAAAGACATTCCATTTGAACATTAGGAAGAACTTCATAACAGTGGAATGTGTGTTCGGCAGTGGAATATGCTGCCACGGAGGGTGGTGGAGTCTCCTTCTTTGGAGGTTTTTAAGCAGAGGCTGGATGGCCATCTGTCGGAAATATTGTGATGGGGTTCCTGCATGGCAGGGGGTTGGACTAGATGGCCCTTGAGGTCTCTTCCAACTCTATGATTCTTTGATTCTATGTTTCTATGGATGTATCACGTCTAGCATCACATGCAGCAGTGTTATCTTTGTAGAACGCTTCCAGCTAAAACAGCAAAATAAATAGTACAGTATGTTTGGTTAGTGACACAACATTATCTGTCTGTCTCTTGTTTGCAGTTCACCCCTCCACCAAAGAATTCACCAATTGGGGTTATCCATTTTATCTCCTCAACCAAATTAAGCTGAGAGTGATGTGCCAACAAACATCAGATCAGCTTCATGGCTAACTGGGAATCTGAACCATGTTCTTCTCTGTCTGCACCTATGTTTACACCGGTGCTTCCCAACATTTGGTCCCCATATGTTCTTGGACTAGACCTCTCAGAAATCCTGGCCAGCAGAGCAAGTGGTGAAGGATTCCAGAAGTTTGAGTCCAAGAACATCTGATGACCCAAGTTTAGGAGCCACTGGTCTACACTCTTTCCTATACTTGCTTTATCTGGAGATTTATCAATAAATAAACCAGTTTTCTTTCTGTAGGTAACCTTTGGTATATCCATATATTGACTGCAGAAAGGAGCAGCAGACTCATAATACCATTTTAGTTCTTGTATTTAAATCATACACTTTTTGTAAATTACTTTGAAAAGATTTCACACGGAGCAGGGACATAGGAAGTTTGCTTAAACTGAGTCATATGACTAGTTCATCTAGACCAGTACTATAAATTCTCCAAGGTTCAAGGAGAATTCTTTCCCAGCTTGCCTGGAGATCTCTGGCATTTCCTGGCGGTCTCCCGCTCACATACGAACCAAGGTCAACCCTGCTTAGGACCAAAATCAGCCAAAAAGATGAATTCAAGTTGGCATGAAGGGATATGTATACACATCAGCCCTTGGTATAGCAATTCAGAGAATAGTAGGACTCACAGGGGATTAAGTTGGAATGTTCAGTCATAGAACACTTGGTAGTTAAAACTATCAGACTTGATTTTGAAATTGTACGTTCCTGCCTTCCAATGGTGTCGGCAAATTAGAAAACCTGTTATTCCCAGGACAAGAACAAATACACCGATGACAATCAGGACTACATAACCCACGTCTAAACCAGACTTGTCGTTTCCATTGAAATCATCTGAAATAAAAGATATGGGAGAATATTTACAACTTCGTAAAAACCTAAGGGCCAACAATATACAACTACTTGATCTGATTTGAAATGTGCAATCTCACTTTCATAGTGCAATTTTGTTTATTCTTACTTGGAAGCACATTGTCTGTAAAGATTCTCAGTCATCCAGGTGAGTTAATCTGGAAGTTGAGTCATGGCAACTGGGCTTCTTTTCTTGAGAGACTGAAACATTTTTCTGCTCATCTAAACAGTTTCATCAGTCTAAGGAAAGGTAGTTGTGAGTCTTCCATCCATTTTATAGTTCACTTTGACCACAAGTCCCCCAGATCTGAAATAGGCTCATTAGGTGGACAATGGCCTGAATAGGCTTGTTAGGTGGATAATAGGCTCATTAAGTGGACAATGGCCTAAGGTGTGTGAAAGTCCCGCCTTTACAACCTTCCAACACCCATAAGGTATGAATCAGTAGCCATGGCCTTGCTGGTGGAGGTGTGAAGTATTTTTTATTTGTCTGGGGATTGTTGAAATCACTGCCTCATAAGTAACAGATAGACTGTGCCTGAGCCTCCCCCCACCCCCGAGAGGGCTTTTCAATACTCACATGAATGGCTTCCCTGAACCCTCTCTCAAACCACCTCTCTTCTCTGTCTAATATATATACATCCTCATCTTTGAATGAGTTCCCTTTGTCCATCAAATGGAGGTACACTGCTGATTCTGGGCCTGAGCTGTTGCCCCTCCAATTTTGGTCCATTCTCCTGTTTAATGGCTGTTTAGTTTCACCAATATAGAAGTCTGCACACTCCTCATTGTATTGGACCACATATACTATATTGCTCCTCTTGTGTTTTGGTGTCAGATCCTTTGGGTGGACGAGTCTCTGCCTTAGTGTGTTTGTGGGTTTGAAGTAAACAGGAATGTGGTGTTTGCCAAAAATCCATTTAAGCTTTGCCAAAAATCCATCCAGCCATGACCAGGTTCTTCTGTCGGCTCTGGGTCTCAGGCTGATCCCTTGTTCTTCTGGGTCAGCACACTGCTTTGTTGAGGGCCCACTTTGGATATCCACAGGACTTAAGTGCTGTCTTCAGATGCCTGTCTTCCTTTTTCTTGGTTTCTGTGGAGGTGGGGATGCTCTCTGCTCTGTGGTTTAGGGTCCTGATGACTCCTAATTTGTGTTTTAATGGATGGTGGGAGTCAAACAGTAAGTACTGATCTGTGTGGGTGGGTTTCCTGTAAACCTCTATTTCCAAGCCACATTCCATCTAATGAGCCTATTTCAGATTAGGGTGACATGAGATCAAAGTGAACTATAAAATCGAGGACTCGCAACTAGCTTTCCTTAGACTGACGAAGCTGTTGGGATGAGCAGTGAAACATTTCAATCTCTCAAGAAAAGAAGTCCAGTTACCATGATTCAACTTCCAGATTGGAAGCAAGTCAAAGTTCACTAAATTCCGTGGGACTTACTTCGAAGTGCACATATGTATGATGACATTTTTAACAACTCATTACGCGGCACAAAACGTACAGCTAGGCTGTGAGGGAGATGCTTTTTCTGAATTTGGCAATATGTCGAAGAAAGTTGTGGTGCAATGGTTAAACTGCTCTTTTGCAGCTATAACTGTGTTCACAACATGGGGTTCAATTATAGGTAGAAAGCTCAAGGTTTACTCAGCCTTCCATCTTTCTGAGGACAGTACCCACCTCACGGGGTGGTGGTGGTGGTTGCAATGTGTAACCTGCATAATTACTTATAAACCACTTAGAGAGTGATTTAAGCACCATGGGCTGGTATATAAGCAGCACACTTTTATAACTGACAAAATTCCCCATCTAGTTCTTTAATTGCTTGGAAAATCAGGAGTGTTGGTTCATTTCACAGTCAATGGCTGTACACTTCCCTGGGGGCAGGGGGGCAGCGAAGCAAAATATGATTGGGATGTGTGGGTTGGTGGGTTGGGAGGACTTGCATTCCTTTCTTTTACCCATTGGGTCCAAGCTACTTTTTATCAGATACACCAGGCTGCCATAAGGCACAAATTGTGATCATCACAATTGTCTCCAATTTTATATTGCCGTTCAAAGTTATAATAAGCTGTCTTGGGTCCTTCTCAAGGAGAAAGGCGGGTTAAAATATTCTAAAACAAACAAACACACATTTGGCTCTCAGGTGCAGTTCTCTTCCCAGAAATCAGAGGCATTTCCACTTGTTTATTGGGCTGTTTAGTGAGAAAACATGCACTGCCTCTTACACACATGTCTGTTTCCCCTCTTTTGATTCCATGTTTATTATTTATTTATTAGTTGCATTTTTATCCCGCCCATCTTCCAGAAGGAACTCTGGGTAGCTTACAAACGAGTATAAAACAACACCAATATATAAAGGTGAGGAAATGGGAGAGAAAATAATGGTGAAGGGATAAAAAACAAATGCCTTCTTCTTTATAGATTCATTTAACATAGATCTAAAACACTGAATCTCAGCTGCTGCATAGTCTTTTATAGTGTGACTTGATTTTATAGCATGGCATGTCTATTCTTTCAATAGGAACAGGTGATGCATTTATTTATTTATTTATTCTTGACAGACAGACCTGCTGGCCCTTAATCTTTGCTCATTCATTGACCTGTGCTGTTATTACTCACCACTGTGTTTCCTCAGGGGCCCCCAGGAAGCACTAGGCATGGCAATAATTTCACCACTTCTCTGAGAACGGAATCCACTGCAGCCCTGTATGAATAAAATACAGGGGCATTAATTATATATATATGATTGGCTCCACTGAAACCAGTGGAGCCAATAACTCCACTGGTTTCAGTGGAGTTATTGGCTCCTAACCAACTCTCCACAAGGCACCTTAACAGAGCCGCTGTCTGAGTAACTTCCACTAAGACCGAAGAGGACTTAAAAGTGTGGAGCTTGGTAAGAGGTATTCTGTAGCCAGAGGAGTTCCTTTTCTGGTTAACTATTGGATTGCCACATGTTGCTTTTTCTGTACTTTTTAATATCATGCAATGAAATGGAGTAATAAATCAATTATAAAAAGCAATTTAAAACAAAATGTGTGGCTAAAATTGGTAGGAGTACAGTATGTCTTGCTTGTTCTCTAAGTAATGTTTTCAGGAATTTTACAGGGTATAAAGATACCTCTTTATCACAGGGCAAACAGTAATTTCCTCAGCACTGAATGGATTTCACTGTCACCTAAGGACTTCAATAAAGATCAACACTCTATATGTTTACTCATATAATTCTCCCAAGGTCTCTCTTTGTATCATGGAAATTATTGTTTAAGCCAACGACCTTTCTTCCTTAAGATAAGGAAGCTTAAGGAAGCTGTTGGCTCAAAGTTAGTTAAGTACAAGGGACAAAAGGAGCAAATGAGGCGACTGCAAATTTAAAGATTTAAAGAAAAGTGTGGGACTTTGTAAGATGTATTGTACAACTAAAAGATATCTCATGTTTTTCTTTCTGGTTGCATTAACTTTTCTTCCCATATCCAACTGCCTCACTGATTTTCAGTTAAAACTGTTACTGTAGGGCCACTGTATGTTCAGGATCAATAACTATAGTTTCACTTGTCCACTGACTGAAAATATTAAATCAACTCCCCCTCCGCCAGAAATATGTTTTTAGATTTATTACCAGAGCTGGCCACAAGAGGGAACCAGAGACAATCACTATCTCCATGCTTTCTGGCTCAGAACTGAACATTTTCCTGAATAACAAACTCACATGATGTAGCTATTAGGGGCTAATCTCCAATTCTTGTTCATCTGTATATTAATTCCTATGCCTTAAAATCTCCTTTACCATATATTCAAAACCTAATTTTTCTGAATATAATTTAAAGTGAGGGGGGGGAACCATAACCAGGACAATGGGAACAGGTGGTTATAATGTCCCTGTGGGCCACAATCTGTCACTCCAGAGACAGACAACAATGAAAGTTGACTGTGAAAGACTGCTTACCTCCTTGCAAGTCCTTCCGGGGTCTTCCACACAGACATGGATTTTGCAATGCAAGTAAACCACTGAATTGTTTACGAAGGAGAAGATCTTTAGCTTAAACTGGGCTTTTCTGAACATCCCATTTGAAACGATGGTGGTGTGTGTTTTTGGAACTGGACAGCTAAAAAGAGAAATATCAGTAAAACACCCAGAGAAGCATAGGCTTCAACGAGGATTGCAACAGAAACCCATTACTGCAGCAAGTGTTATCAAACAATATATGCTATGGATACAGATAGATGAAATATTAGTTCACCATTTTCTAGCTGTCTTTATGATGGGTATCATTCTTAGCCCTGACCCCTTCCTTTTTTTTCCATTCCGATTAACAAAATATAAAGTGATTTGGAACCTCCAAAGCACTAGATAAATAGTACCGTATATACTCAAGTATAAGTCGACCCGAGTATAAACCGGGGGCCCTAATTTAAACCCCCAAAACTGGGGAAATTTATTGACTCAAGTATAAGCCTAGGGCAACTCCTCCTTTGTGAGCTGTGTGTGTGTGTGATGTTTAAAATGACTTTTAGCCACTGAGGCAAGTGCTTGAGTTTTAAACATTGTTTTAAAATGACCTTTTTAAAAGTCATTTTAAACATGGGGGGTCAGGAGAAGTGGCGCACAATGTTTAAAATGACTTTTAGTCACTGACCCAAACTTGTCTCAGTGGCTAAAAGTATTGACCCACATATAAGCCGAGGACCCCTTTTTTCAGCCCAAAATTAGGGTTGAAAAACTAGGCTTATACTCGAGTATATACAATACTGTACAGTATTAAGTAGGTACTAAAGACTCCAAAAACTGTCAACTGCAAAGTCAACAGCTAAGGAGACCGAATCCCAAGTGCCACGCAACCGAGTGATCTCCCTGATAACCCCAGCTCCTGCCAACCTAGTAGTTCCAAAGCATGTAAATGCAAGTCAATAAATAGGTACTGCCATAAAAAGTGGGATGGTAAAACAGTGTTTCCTTGCAGCCATGCCGGCCACGTGGCCATGGACTTGGACAACACTGGCTCTTCGGCTTGAATACAAAGATGAGCACCACCCCTGGAGTTGGACACGATTAGCACACATGTGCAGGGGAAAACTTTACTTTTACCTAAGACTTGCAGAATGTTAAAAAATCAGCTACATACGGTACAGCTCTTTGAAGTATTTTTATGTTCGATAGGCAGCCTTTTAGACAACCAATTAGAATAGAATAGATAGAAATTCAATAGGCAGCCTTTTAGACAACTAATTAGAAATTAGATAGAGCCAATTAGAAATTAGATAGGCAGCCTTTTAGACAACCAATTAGAAATTAGATAGAACAGTGTTTTTAGGTGTGCCTACTACTGTCATATTGTGAGTGCACCTGTATGCATATCTTGATCTGAACAACTGTTGAAGTAAATGCTAGCAAGTTGTAAATAGGAATTAGAGTACTCTCTCTGTGTGTACACAAACATGCACACAGTTCATTGGATTATATGCTGTTTAAGCATGACAGCTTCAATCTACTGTGCACGTTATCTATCAGGTACAATTGATCTTATTCCTTTTCATTTGGTCTATAGCATTGGCTGATTTCTTAACCCCACAATGACACCTAAATTCAGATTTTCTAGAGATTAAATTTATTTTTATTTATTATATTTTTATACTGCCCGTCTTCCGAGGGAACTCCGGGCGGTTAACAATAAGGTTAAAAGAGCAATAATGTCTCAGATAACCTGTGCCCTTAAAGACGTTCTCCTACCATTGGGGACTCATAAACACAGGTTTCACTCCTGCTTCACCAGCAAAACGCAACACGAGGTAGAGTTGGTCCACATTTTGTATCACTGCATAGCCAGTATCCAGCACTAGATCCCCAGGGTTTCCTTTCATTTCCAATCAACATTTCAAAACACAATTTACCTGCCACGTATAAAAGGAAATGACAGAGGATCCATTGGGTTATTAGTAGGTGTTGCCCAACATTCACCAACTACCACCTTGAGCTTGCTATCTTCGGTATGAATCCCCACCTCAATCATTATGTCATCACTGGCAGAGATGCTGAAATTTTGAGGGATTGGTGAGTTTCCAACAAACAACTGCATTTCTGTTAAGAAATGTCCTGATCCATGTAAATCATCAAACATGGTGTAGATGCTGCAAAAGAATCACTCATTATTAACAGTTGTGGCGTATTTTAAGAGCTTTGTTCCTTTGTTTGATATGTGTGTAGTATCAGTGCCATTTCTAGACATTGTAGAAGAGTGTGTGTTCTACACAACCTTGAGCCAACGGAAGGCAACAATATAACCCTTCTCTTCTTTTGCACAGCCCAGAATACAAAGCATTGAAAAAAGGCACATAGGCAGTGAATATTAGTAAACAATTATCATAAAAGTCACAGAATAAAGAAAAAATATTTATGATAATTTCATTAATGAGTTCAGACAGTTTAAGGCAGCTTAACACATTGTAGTCACTCATGTGTCTGCACCTAGTATAAAATCTGAAATGAAAATCAGCTCTCAGCCTCATCTTCTCTTTCACTGAAGGTGCTACTGGATTCTATTAAGGGGCTTTTTATAATAAATATCTAATGTATAACCAAAGTACTTAGAAAAAATATTATTTATTAGAATTCTATTTACCCTTCTGGAATGTATCCAGATGAAGCTAAGAGATCATTCTGAAACACACAATGAACTGGAACAGCAAAGCTGAAATGGTGGATGATACCCAGGGCAGGAGATGTGTCATTCCGGAGAATTGTTTTTAGGATGGTGTGTGTTGTATTCTGAAAAATAATTGAAACAGAAATTTTTATGTTCACAGTAAGAGGGGAGAAGCTTAACACTCCAGATGTTGTGAGAGGGTGACTCTTAACATTATTATGATGCTGAGGTCTACACTTTCAGAGCACTAATTCAAAATGTAGGTGTGAACCCTTAGTACCAAATGTGCCTGCATCTGTATGGAGGCAGGATTAAAGAGCCAGCATGTCCAGCAGCTTCATGTAGGCCTTGCAAGTCCAGTAACTGGAAAACGTGCCTTAGAAAGGCAGCAGATATGTGTAGTCAGTTTCTTGCTCTTTTTTTGTATCAGGCCACAATATAGGCCTGCCATTGATTATTTTCTGTAAAAAATAATTACCTGTTATCTCTAATAAAACATAATCATTGCCAATAACTTTAAGAGTTCAAAAGGACCATAAGTGATTGTATGAACAATGTCACAGATGTGTTGCTATTAAGTAATAATCAAATGAAATAACAATTTCTGCTTCTGATCTCAATGGTAGAGCCCATGTTGTTATTTCTATGCAAGCCCAAGGAAAGGAACAAGAATCGACTCATACCTAAAATTATGAAGCAACTTTAATGTCATTATAGGAAAAGATTCACATCTCATCCAGTCAACTAAATTTGCAAATGAGCAGTTTTTCTTGAAGGTACAATGTACTTACACTTGTTCATTTATTAAAATAGTCACATCCCACTCTATATCTGAAGATCTCTGAGCCATGTGCATACAGTTCAATGTAAAAATTTAACAATTTTAAAACAAAATTCAAAATATGATTGCAAACTCAGAAACCAAGCCAGATAATGAAAGCCAAGCCTCAGTTTTTTATATAAACAGCTACTGTAAGCATTAATTTGAAGCCCAGAAGAAACCAATATAATTGCACCGAAGATCATCATCCTTCTGTATTCTTCAGGAATCTCCCTCCCTCCTGCTGCAGTAATTACCACTGGGGCAGGGATGGAGTACAGAATGAATCAGAAGTTTATGGCATGTCTTTCAGTAACC
Source organism: Phrynocephalus versicolor (assembly GCA_023846285.1). Classification (NCBI taxonomy): domain Eukaryota; kingdom Metazoa; phylum Chordata; class Lepidosauria; order Squamata; family Agamidae; genus Phrynocephalus; species Phrynocephalus versicolor. The sequence continues at coordinate 544,852 of JAHTLZ010000021.1, forward strand.
CATGATTCTTCACTATTATATCAATTTGCCCACTCTTTTTATAGAATGTAGTTACATCCCACAAAACTTTCCCTTCAGAACTCAAGATGACCTACGCTTTGTACTTCAGTTCCACATTCGTTCCATCCCGTCCAAAGCACAAGGTGACTGGAATTGCCTCTCCTCCCACTGCAGTGGGGCCTCCCCAGGAACAACGATGATTCTGAGATGGACTGGTTCTTCAGGAAGCCCTTCTGGATGGCGATACCAATTTTTTCAATTTCACACAGCACTTGAACTTCATCCTTGATTGAAAGCTTAGTGAATGATGATGATGAAACTTGAAGTGAACGGCTGTTTGTTGCCAGCTCTGTAGATGTTTTATCAGCTGCCATAGTCATGGTTGAGTCTTCCAAACTTTTGGATGTGGAGGCAAGATGATTCTTTGCAACAGGTGATAGCTCATGGTTTGGTGTATATGGATAGATCAAAGGCAAAGCAGTGCTGTTCCAGGCGTTTGCCTGAGTAATCCCAGCATAAGAGTCTGAAAAAGCTGCTACAGAGTGAGAACACAGCATAGAAAATTTTATTTGAAATACCAAAAATTTTATCTCTCTAAAAGGTTTAACTTAAAGACAATATCAATGGATGAAGAAAACAAATTTAAGTGCACTTGGCATCTTGTCATTCACATCTGCAAGCATGCATATTGAAAAGGATGCTGGTCCTGGTAGTAGCCTCTGCCCCCACAGTACTGTTCAGGAATTCAGGGATTTCACCTGGATAGTGATTATTTTTTTTACTACTTGTATAGAAACTATAGTAATTGTGGAGAAATGTCTGTGGTAAAGCATAACAGATCAGCAAACGAAAAAGGAATAAAAGTCTTGTTCCCGCTGGCTCAGGGTTTTGTTTTGTTTTGTTTTGTTTTGTTTTGTGTTTTGTTTTGTTTTGTTTTTTGCCGCCTGCTTCATCTCTCGTGGGGGGGTCTCATCCCTCCTTATTTTATTAACACTTTACGTCTTTCTTTTTTGCATTTTTACTGCCTTTATTAATTGTAAACCACACAGAGTTCCGTCCGGAAGATGGGTGGTATAGAAATATAATAAATAAATAAATAAATAAATAAGTGTAGCTTAAGTTTGCACTCTAAAAGTAGTAAAGACTTTTTGTTGAGCTGCCAGGGATTGATTTAGCCCTAATTTTAAAAATAATTACTGATGGCTATAATTTCATAGAGCCCAAAACAATGAAAGTACAGTTCCAGTTTTAAAAAGTATCTACATGCTTTTCAATTTCTCACAAATAATGAAAATGTAACTTCCAGTTGTTGTTGTTTTTAAAAGTCTGGGTGGTACAGGTTGTTGCCTGCATTACTGAAGACATTTCCCTTCCAACTACCTTATTGCAGCCTAAACTTCCTGAACAAAGTTTGGGGCAGCAGCTTAGGGCACAGCACAAGTCAATGCTTGAACCAATTGATATCCCCCCTCCATCATTTTGTAAAGCCTAGACGCTTGGGAGATTGCTGATTTGTCTCATTCAGAGGATCTCTATAAATGTCAGAAGCTACCCAAGGGCATGTAACAACCCATGTACCTATAGAGGTAACTATAAATATTATACAAGAGAAATTATTTTTGTTAAATACAGTAATATATGCATTTACCATTGAAAAAAATAAATTTTAATGAATTAGTCATTTGTAACTAGTTACAGTACTTCCAAGCCTTGCATTAAGCAAATTAGGCAGCAGATTTAGAATGTGACGAAAGAGCAACAAAATCTTTTTCCCTCCACCACTAGGAACTTTTCTCAGATTTTTAAAATAAATTATTGTCAAATGCTTATTGACAAGCTCACCCACACAGTTCAGTGTTTATCTGAGTAATACAAGTGAAGGGGAAAAATTAAAATGGGTACATTAACAGAGAATTTCAAAGATTAAAATGTAGATGACAATCAGGGCTAGTTCAATATAACTGTTCCAAAAGTCAGATGTAGTGGTAAATTATGCCTAAATCAGAGTTGCTACACATTTTGTTATGGATGGGCCTTGTGTCTGCCTCAGAAAATACTCAGAGACCACTATCAATAGGGAAGGGGCAGAGATGAGGACTGTAGACTGAAATGGAAGTAACAACAAAGATGAATCTAGTATTTGGAGTTAAAGTGAAATAGAAGGGAAAAGAAGATAAAATATAGCTGGCAAACTTGCATACAAAAATTTAGAAACAACCACTGCAAAACAGGACCTTATGAAGCAAGGTAACACAGGCATTCCTCTTTTTATTAGGCAAGGCTCCACTGCCCAGTTCCTGAGGATTTGCACCTATGGAATTTATAACATTTGCTACAAGCTCCCCAGAGGCTTTCCTATAATCCCCCTCACACATACAGTAATACCTTGGTTTAAAGGTAATTTGGTTTAAGAGAGTGTTTCAAGACAAGCAAACCTTTCTTCTAAATTTTGCCTTGATAAATAAGCAATGTCTTGCAATACAAGTAACTGGAGCAGGTCACATGATCACAAGCGAGCCAATAGAGGCTCTCTCTTCCCCGGCTGAATTGTGGAGGAATGTCTAGAAGGTTCCATCTCAGGAAGCCTCCAAAGCAGAGTAATGGATGCTTCCCTTGCACCAGCCAGGAACGTTTTCAAAGGGGAGTGTAATTTAGGGGTTTGTTTTCTTTTTCTTTATATTTTTCTTTAGTTTGTTTTCAACATCCTTTCTTATTTTTTCAAACCATGGGGCAGGCAGCTAGTCATATGTGTATAGGGCTACAAATTGCATTTTATTATTGTCACATTAAAAACACAAAATCCACTTGTTCATCCCGAGCAGAACAGGTTCTGCAGCCAGGCACCTAAACCATGGTGTGGACGTGGACTTCTAGCCAACTATTTTTGTGAGTGTTGGCATTTTGTGTGCACAGTATGTGGTCTATGCGACGCCAGAATGAATCATCTGAGTTTCCATTATTTCTTATGGGGAAATGTGCTTTGATATAAAAGTGTTTTTGTTTATAAGGATCTTTCTGGAATGAATTATGCTCGTAAACCAAGGTATTACTGTACACCCCACTCCCCGTTCCATGGGGAATATAAATTGAAGTGTTCATGCATGTGAGAAATGCAAAGATAGAATTAAGGAAACATATTGAAAGATTTGCCTTCGCAGAGTCTCCCATGTCTTTCAGCATTTACATTGATAAATCCTTCTTTGCAGCTGCATTCATAGGATCCATATGTATTATAGCATGATGCATCAGGAGAGCAATCTGTTTCTTCTTTATCACACTCATCATAATCTGAAAAGGATTAAGAACACATCTATCCATGTGTGCACTTGGATTTGTAGAAATGTTATAATGGTAGCATTCATACATATGCCCTCAAGAAACTATATACTACTGTACTGTATACTACTCATAGACTGCTCTATGAGAAGAGCTTTGATCCATTCTGTCACATGAACCTATACAATTCACAACTCCCCCCCCCCCAAAAAAAAGGCATTTGGCAACCTCTAGTTTAGGGTTTTTTTGTTTTTTTGTTTTTGGTGCCATTTTGCCAGGTATTCTTTTCTTTTTTGTTTTATTTTATCCACTATTTGTAGTATTTGCAGTCTGTGATCTGCTTTTATTTACTATTGTTGTTAACTGTCTGGAGTTCCTTTGGGAAGATGGGTGGTAAATAAATAAATAAATAAATAAATAAATAAATAAATAAATAAATGATACTAACTCTGCACCATAGCCTTACTGGTTCCATATACTTGTTGATGCTGGAGGGACATTCATCACCTAAATATGCAAGTTTTCATGAACTAGTATGGCTTTTACAAACCATGCTGAGTGAGCTGCCATTTGGTTACAAATACAATCCTAGACACAATCACTTAGAAGAAAGTGCCAAAGGACATGCTGAATGCAAAAAGACTGCTTTCTCAGTACGTACTGTATGTATCTCCATATTTACAAGATATTTATTCTCCACTTCACTAAGAGATGAAACTAGAGTGAGTAGAGCAGAGTAGAGAGCAAGGCTATAGGGTGGTGAATAGATAACATCTATTGTTTTACTTCTGAGATGATTAACCATCCATTTTACTTTCTGCAGTAAACAGAAATCCTGATAGGAATACTAAAAGTCCTCCAATGCTTTGGAGCCAACATTATCCGATGCCATCTGAACACCAACATTTATTATTTTGCAGTAGTGGAGAAAATAAAGAAAAAAGTTGCCATTTACCATGTATGGAAAAACTGGTATTATCAATAACAAAATGGTTGCTGTGTTGAAAGGCATCCAGAAAAGACTGGGAAACATTGTTTGCATCCATGTCTGCAGGGATCAGAAGGCTGAAGCTTACTACTATGCTTCCACTGGTAATATTCATGATCAACATCTTAATCATACCAGCATCCATTTTCTGAAGAATGTTAAGGGGTAGAAATGTGCGGACCTGTTATCAAAACAGAAGGCAAGCACTGTATGAATTTGGGTACTAACCACTCATTTGAAACTGTGTGTTTCATAGGCAGATACGTTAGCACATAAAACACTGGGACTTGCTTTGTATTTTGGTTAGGAACTGCGGAGAATTCAGAATAAGGGGCAGTCCTCTATTAGGTGAGTAAGCCACTGATGCACAATTGTTTCTCAACTTCCCCTTTGATCAGGATGGACTACAACTAGAGATGGGAATGAAATGGAAATATATTGTTTCATTTTGTTTCAGTCTTTGTTTTGTTTTGTTTCATTAACAGATTTTAAAAAATATTTTTGTCATGAAAGAAATCACTTCGTAAGGCTATAAATAATGAGATTTCCTTTTTTAAATTATTTAACAGGGAGCATGGTGCCCTAAATCAGAGACCCTCAAACCTTCCAATCAATTTGTTTTCAAGCAAAGAACCCTCTGTAAACGAGCCAGAAACCTAATAGCTCGCTGCTGCATGGAGAGATCAGGGAGATAAACACAGCTGATCCACGGCATGGTGAGGGAAGGAAAGAAAATATTTTTAAAAATAACCTCCACAGTCCTACTTTAAAAGGAAAGGAAAACAATCAGTTTAAATCAGGTTGCAGACATAGCCAGCAATGGGAACAGCTCAGCTCCTGGCTAGCTTCAGGCAGATCAAGATCGGAGATAAGTTATCTCAAAAGCTGAGATGTGGGAAGAAAGGAAAACAAATCAATCAGTTTTAAAAAAAATAAACCTCCTGTTCTCAAGATGGCTGGATCAAGAGGCTAGGACAAATTGTTTCATTTCCAAAACAAAAATGGTGCTTTGTTTCCTTTCTTGATGACATACTGTTTGCTGTTTCATTTCATTTCATAAGGTTTCATAAGCTTACAAAACGACAAAACAGCATGTCATTTTTCGTAAGCTGCCCATCTCTAACTGCAACACTTTCTCTATTGTTGTTATTTTTGATAAATAACTAATAATAATATAATGTCAGAGATAGCATGGAATTCCATGGTATGGCACTTCCCAATGAGGCACACATCACTTGATAAACCTAAGGTGAATGTGAGAGCTTTCTGTGTTGAAAAAAAATTGTTAGAAGGAATGGAAAATAATAATAAAAAGCTTCTCCTTACATCTATGCATTCACTGAATGCAAAAGGAGCCAGCTGATGCCCAATGGCACCATCTCTTGAGTTTGCATGATTAGTATATGGTAAAAACATGTTCTGTGCATGTATACCTGTATCTAAGTGGGATCTATACTCATATACAGGCAGTCTGCTCATAAAAACCTTACAAACATAGCTATCCCAGCAAAGACCCCATTCACACCTGCAGTTAAGGCAAGAGATGGCCAAGGGTAACTCTCCAGATTTTGTTGCACTATAACTCCAAGCACTCCTGATCACTGGCTAGGAAGGCTGGGGGTGAGCGGAGCTGTAGCCCAATATTCCAGAGACTACACCCCTCTCCAATCCTTAAGTAAGGGGCTGAAATAAGGCAACAAGATTCACAGAGGTTGGGCAAGGGAAGCAGTCAGAATCCACCTCACCTTCCACATGTTTAGAGGACATAGGGATATTAAGGAAAGCACAGGGCTCAGCTATCTCCTATTTCAGCTCTCGTATTTCTGATACCCTCTCCATACTTGATGTTGCAAGTAGGGATGGGCAGGAAATGAAAAACAAAATGCTGTTTTGTTGTTTCGTTATGTAACATAACAAAATGAAACAAAACAAAACGAGGAAGCAGCATTTCATTATAGTTGAAACAAAATGGTTGTTTTTCCATTGAAATGAACCATTTCGTTCCATCATTTTTGGGCTACTCCCGAGCTGTCAATGAAAACGGTCGTATAGGGAGCACGATCCTGCAGAACTGTCTACCTGACCATTTTCAGAGAGCTCCTGCCCAGCTGTCAATGGCTGGAGCCCTTTAAACCTGGCCCAGTCAGTACCGGGGGGACCAGTACCAACTGTCCATCCCTAGTTGCAAGTCTATATTCAGTACATTGGGATTTAACTAACCCCCCCCCCAGTACAACCAACAGATAATCAGTTTAAACCACACATCCAAACTTATACCAGATAAGAAAACAGGCAGCATATACTGTACCTTCTAAACAAAACTGTATTCCCCTGCCACTTTTTCCTATTCACATACCTCTGTGAGAAACATCTGTGAAAAATTTTGGAATACTTCACTGCTGCAGTTGCTTAATTCTGAACTATAGTTCAGATTTGTTATCTTGACTGTCCCATTTAATTTCTGGCCAGCTGTAAGATGTGGGGAGAGAATTCAACACGATTAGTATAAAGTGTGTTAGTCAAAATGCTGTCTGCATTCTAGGAAGACTCTGATAAGCTGTTGGACCTCTTCCAAAACCCAAATGACAAAACTGACCACAGATAACAGCTGAAGGGATAAGATGTGCTAGTTTCAAACCTAGATAAATTGTTTGTTATCTGTTCTGCTTTTGTAAAAGAGAAATACAGTATCAGTAATACATGCTGTTGTCAAAACATTCACTCCAGGGATGGGCAATAAGTGCAGAAATACAATTACATCCTAATGCAAAAATACTGGCTAAGGTCATTTTCTCACATTTAATAGTCAACTATAAATTTGGTCCTTTCTTTTATAGGCTTCTAATGTGCTGGGTTCATAAAGCCCATTACTACTGCTGCTATTACCACTACTATTAATATACCTGTCATTATTTTACGCTGTACTGGTTCACTTTTCTTTCCACAAGCCTCTGCCTTAATTTCAACAGTGTACAAAATGCCAGGTTTTAGTCTAGTGATAGTGAGGTTATTGCTCTGTGTTTCAAATTCCTGTAGAACCTTTTCTCCCTCAAGGAGCAATAACTGGAAAGCAGAATTTGGTGGAAAGCGTGTGGCCCACTCCACGTCAAAGCTGGTACTGGTTACACTGGAGAACAAAATTCTTTCCACTGGAAGAGGTACTAAGAGGGCAAAAAAGGGAAGAAAATTAAAACTCTGAACAGAGGGAAGCAAAGTTTCTGATCTAAGAACCTGTGTCATTTGTTGCATTCATATATATCTTCTTAATCTTAAAATACCATGTTTTCCTGTCCATAAGACACCCCATGTATAAGATGACTCCAAATTTTCCAGCCTGAAATAACAGTTTCTCTACTGTGCATTTCTCTTATTGGCTTACTTCTGTATATAAAACGACCCTACATTTTTAATCTAACAGTTTTAGTAAAAAAAAAAAAAATAGTCTTATACATGGAAAAATCCAGTACCTGGAGCTGCTGGTGTGTGTGTGGGGGGGGGGAGGAAAACCACTAAAAAGAGCCAGAAATAACCTGTGTCAAAATAATGTTTTAAAATGAGTAACAAGTATATGTTACTCACTGAATAACAACAGAAATACTGATATTTTTTGTTAAAATTATTAAAATAAAAATTAGCTGCTATTGGTCCAAAACGTAACATGTCAATTGTTGAGTCATGGCAACTGGACTTCTTGAGAGCTCAAAATGTTTCACTGCTCAACCGCACCTGGATGACTGTGAATCTTTACAGACATGTCAATTCCAACAGTGTACAAAATAAAGTTGATCCTTTTAACACTTTATTTTCAGAAGAGTTCATTCCAATTGTCAGATTAGACTCCGATTAATCTGTCCAAACCCTCATACACAGAGGTGGTTGAGGTTGTTCTCAAGGCTCGCTCTACCTCTTGCATGACAAGGTGAAGGCCACTCTTTGTTGTGAGACTGTCTCATCTCTATGGAGAGGTGGTCAGATCACGTCAAAATCATTTTGGTGCTAAGCCAAAGCTTTTCTGTTGATGCAAATATTTTAAGCTAGCCAGTTTGTCTTCTAAGCCTTTTTATTGCCATTTTAACTCTTTTGCATTGTTTTTTATACAGTATTTAATTTTTTTACCACTTGTCATTGTTTTTAATACATTTCAAAGGGAGACATCTACCCTGGCCTTTATTCACTGTCTTGTATGCTTGCATACTCGAAATATTTTTTTTATTTCATAGCAACTGTAGCATTCACCCTTTTACTGTGTATGTGATTGTACAGGAGAGGGAATTAATGCCTAAATATGGAATGTGGAGGCGGAGCCTTAGTGCTTGAATAGCTCCACCTGAGGTAGTTAGAGTCAGATAGGACAGATAGAGCAAAGACAGGGCTAAGATAGGGAAACTGACAGGCACTGAAGAAGAGGCAGGGCAGTTAAGGATATGTCAAGTTTGAGTGAGGGAATTAGAACAGTAGTTGAGTGAACTGCTTTGAGAAACTTTAAGTAACTGAGCACCAGTGAACTGTATTCAACATCATATTGTATTCAATAAACCTACATTTTATTTTTCCATGTTACAACTTGTCTGGAACACAGTGATTGAACTGGGATACCCTGACTAGTGGCAGCAGAACCCGAGAGTAAATTGGTACAGGTAAATGGTCCGTGAGACGACTGGGGACCTGTGCTAGAGAGAGGTTGTGCCTTTTTCTACTCTGTCGTGAGGGGAGTGAGCTAACCGTGCCGCACTCAAAAGGCTGACCTCTACACCAACCTAGTACTTTTAAGGAAAATTATGACTTGCATGCTTACTTACCTCCACAGTCTGTTGTGTGCTCCTTAGAATACAAGGGTAAGACTCCAGATAATGTTATCTCAGACCACGATCTGTTATCTTTGCCCACTGCTTTATCAAGGGTATAGTTCAGCATATGAACTTTGGGATGCTGGGTTACGTTCAGATCTGGAACTTTCTTAGAATTTCTCTCAGTTAAAAAATCAGGCGTGCTCACTTGTACAGACCCATTTCTCACAAAAGGAAGAATGGTAGGATGCGAATCTCCAAGTATCATTGGCAATGAAGAATTGTGCTTTCCATCCGCTGCTAAACTTTGCTCTGATGCAGTGACAGTGCCACCAACTTCTGTCACTGAAGTAGCAGTATTATTTCTGGCATATTCCAAAACATTGGTTCTCCTGGATCCCGACACCATTTTCTCTGTGAGGAATTGGCTTGACTGTTGGGTACTGCCTGTGGGTACTATTATTGCCTCAGTAGATTTAGAAGGGAAGGAAGTCACTCTCCTTATTTCTGCCACTGGCACAGCAGTGGCACTTGTCCTAGGTGGTCCGTCTGTACCATTTGCTTCTAACATTGGTACCATTTCAGTGACAGGATCCACAATTTCCCCTGGACAGCAGCAATTTTGCATGGAATACAAATGAAGTTTGTGAGTAATCATTTTCTTTTTCTTTTTTCCCTTTTTTAAAAATTAAGTTTTTCAAATTACAGATGAAAAGGTAGGGATAATAAGGGCGGGTAAGGAACTGGTAAAAGTTTGCATAGGAGAAGGAGGCATCATAGTCATTCATCCTTTCTTACATCTTTCAAACAGTGCTACAGTATATGTTAAAATCTATTTTCTATATAATTTGACTCCATATTGTCATTATATAGCATTCTTTCATCTTAATTAACAAGCTACCATGTTTCTTAATTCATTTCTGTCTTGAATCCTTCTACATACTGGTTTCTAGCTTTCTTTTACATTTAGAATTGTCCTTTCTTTCAGGAGTTCCATCAGAATCTCCATTTCTGCTACTTCTAATATCTCCCCAATCAGTTCTAATATAGGGATTTATTCGTTCTTCCAGTATCTAGCCCATAAAATCCTAGCTGCTGTTTACTGTTGATCACAACATGACTTATTTTTATAATCTAAACTTTTCGATATGATATTCAATAAAAACAATTCAGGTGTAAATGGCATATAAAAGTCAAATATTTTTTGCAAAATTTTGCCCCATCCATCCAATAATTTTTAACTTCTTGAGTGATTGTTTTCTTAACAAACCATTTTTTAAAAAAATTACTTTCTCAACATGAATTAATTAGCAGTACAGAAATTAAACACATAGTCCATGAGTGGTAAGTACTTGGATAGGAGATCACCAGGGAATACCAGCCGCTGTAGGTGCCTGGAGTAGGAAGTGGCAAATCACTCCAGTATTCCTGCCAAGAAAACTCCATGGGCATGGAGTCACGAAGAGTCAGTCATGACTGTAACGAGACAACACACACACACACTACTTGATGAGAAGAAGATCCATGCAGTGAAATGATGGAGGGCTATACTGTTAGGCCTGGCCCTGGTGTTGCATTCAGTGCCTCCTGATCTTCTGCTCTGCTTCTCTGTGTTAAAAACATACACAGTGAATTAAGTGACTGTGCCCTTGGAAGTCCTCTACGTCAGGCATGCCCAAACTCCGGCCCTCTTGATGTTTTGGACCACAACTCCCACAGTCCTTTGTCATTGGAAATCTAAGCTTAGAACTCTGGGAGTTGTGATCCAAAACATCAAGAGGGCCGGAGTTTGGACATGCCTGCTCTACGTGATAAGAACCCCTCACTAGAAGGCCTCATGAGTACAAAACAGAAGTTTAGAACTAACTACCTCTTTCAAATCATGGTAGCAAACAAATCCATATAACCAACCCAAGACAATCCAGTGCTGATCCTTACCTTCACAGTTTCTCCCAGGTCGGAGTGGGTTGACATCTGTGATTGTCTTGCATCTGCACATATATAAGCCTATGGTATTGATACACTCTGCAAACATACAACAATCATTCTCTGTCCTAGATCCACACTCGTTCCAGTCTATGGATCAAAAACAACAATCCAAGTTAAAACTTGCAAGTTAAACTCTCACTAAAATAACAAGCTACATGGCTGTATCTTGCTTTGAGGAATCTATATAAAATCCTATAAAATCCTGTGCTGCCCAGTATGTGCTAGAGGCCATAAAAATAATTAAATATCTCAACTTTCTCCCCAAAAGGACCCAAGGCAGTTTACATCATAAAACAGTATTTAACAGGTAAAAACAAGATTATATACAAATATTTTAAAAAGAATTCAACAAGTATTAAATAATACTAAGATCAATATTAACACATATTTAAAAGAGGGTACAATAGTCCTTTGAAACTCCCACCAGTCTCTAGTAATTAAGAAAAAGCTTGAGAAGAAAGGTCTTTGCCTGAAATGTATTCACCACCTCCCTGCTTATAAATGCATTAAACAAAATTCTAGCATGATCCCACCAGCTTTTGTTCAATTATGGAAAATGGCAGAAGGCAACCCAATCCTAGCCGCCTCCCTCCACCCATATACAGTACATATTCATAATATTTTAGCATAGACATTTTAAATGGTTCACTGCCTATTAATTTGTCTGGATTTCCTAACACAGTATAATCACAATATTCTCCTATAATGTTCCCCACCTATCTACTCTCCATTATAGGCATCACTGTATATCAATTGCCATACATGCAATAGAGATGGGGAATGCGGGGCTCTCTTGATGCTACTGCGCTGCAGCTCCCAGCTTCTCTCACCACTCTCTGGCTATGCTAGCAAGGGCTGCTGGGGATACGTAGCCGCACAGCACCTGAAGAGTCACATCATGTGCGTCACCCCTGACTTACAGACTACACGAATCTCTCCCAGTGCATCTGATATCAGGGTGATATTTGGTTGTACCATACAAACAGTAGAATGTCATCTTTATTCCTAAATCTAAAATGAAATATAAACGGGTAACGCTCATGTAAACTAGACATTAAATGAGATAGCCTACCTTCCACTAGAGAGTTTTTTGGGTCAACAACCAGCATAGAACTGTTGTAGAGGGACGAAAGCAGTGGATCAAATGCAGATAGGTTTTTAGGAAATTCCAGGTCTTTTATTATAATTTTAAACTTCACAATGATACTACCAGCTCTGAAGGAATCGATCAGCACTTTCAGCTTCCCTGCTTTGTACAATGCAGACATAGGTGAAGGTAAGGAATTCCTAATCTGCAAGCAGATGACAGGTTTCAACATCCAGGTATATGTTTCAAAGTGTATCATCGTCCAAGTGTCAAAAACCATAAGCCACGAATTTCTCCTTGACACCGCCTCTTATTTTAGTATATTTTAGTATATTTAATATGCGGAATTGATAAAAAAGCAATTTTAGTTCTGAGAAACACCATATATGAAATGTCATTAGCACAAGCAACAAATAACATTCTTCCATTTATTTGTTTGACAATGGGAATAAAACACTAGCAGTTTAATAGGAATGGTGCATGCATCAGTAATTAATGTTCTAAATAGCACAGGTAGGGAACCTCTGGCCCAGGGGTCAAAACTGGCCCTCCTGGGGTCACAACACAACCCTCCAAGATTCTTTAACACCCATCCCCCCCACTTCTTCACAAAACCATCATTGAGTGGTTTCCCAGTTTTTCTATAGCTTTCCTCCATTCTAAAAGGCAGCAATAATAGCAATAAGTGCTTTGTACTAAAATATGATGCTAGCTTTCATTTAGCTTGTTGTTCTTCCCTGCCCCATGCAAGCCTCAAAATTTGCCCGAAATGGAATTTGTTCCTCCGAATGAAAGAGGAATGGCGCTCCTCATCCTCATTCAAAGCAGTGCAACTTACATTTTCAACGTCATAACGTTCCATTCCCTTTACAATTCCTGGAGAACTAGATGAAACCTTCTATCATCATTGTCCTTAATAATGCTAGAAACAAAGCTCATCACGTTAAATTAAGTGTGATGTAGGAGCCCAGTTTTAGTGGCCCAAAAAGAAGCATATTTGCTTCTGTTGTAATAATCCCGTTTTACATTCTCAATAGAAACAGTGTGACAGGACCTAGAATAGGCAAGATTATTTGGGTTGTAATCTTTTGTCTCGCTTTTCTGCTTTTAGCAGACACATACATGCCAGAAGCTACGAGTTGTCCATGCCTGCATTCCACCAAAGTTTAAAAGTTTCCCAATAATTAAGCCTTCTGGCATTACCTCAGACATCAGAATGCTACTGAATTCCAGATGTTCTGCACTGCTGGTATTGAAGAGCTGTCCCGTGAAGTTATAGTTCAAGATCCTTATTGTTAAACCAAACATCAAGGCATCTAAAGGGCATAGTATTAAAAGAATATTGGTGGTAAGGGTCATCCAAGAACAAATACACCAACAAAACAATATACTGCATCTAACTTTAGGTGCAAAGGAGGCCTCAATCCAATCTTCACTCCAAGTTCTGCCAAGCTCTAAGGCATGTGAAAAGCTCACTATCACTCCAGAAGCAGATTTTCCCAAGGCTTTGGATCATGACATCTAGAGAAAGAAGGCTCGGGACTGGCAGCTCTGGCAGTTTCCCCTTGTTTGGCTCCAACTGGCCAAGGACTAGCTCTCAATCTTATCCCCTTTTGTCTCACCTCATCTTTGCAAGCACAACCCTCATGCCAGCTGGGAATGACTGGAGAAGGACTCCCTGGCTTTAAGGCCAGCTCAAACACAACGTTACACACACACCTTCTCCAGAGCTGTTTGCCCTTTTAGGTGTGCGAAGACCTAGAGAAGCACAGCAGTTTTTCAACTGGTGCCTTGAAACCTACATCTAACGAAGTTATTATTTGTGGTGAGATCAATCATTCAGACCAGCATTACAGAGTTTGGAGTGAACAGGCTGAAATGTATCTGGAAGTTGAGTCATGGCAACTGGACTTCTTTTTCTTGAGATATTGAAACGTTTCGCTGCTCATCCAAATAGCTTTCTCAGTCTGAAGAAAACTAGTTGTGAGCTTTCCTTTTCCTTGTATAAAATGGAGGACTTGCAACTAGCTTTCTTCAGACTGACAAAGCTGTTTGGATGAACAGCAAAACATTTCAATCTCTCAAGGAAAAGAAGTCCAGTTGCCATGACTCAACTTCCAGATAAACTCACCTGGATGACTGAGAATCTTCACAGACGGGCTGAAATGTAAACAAGCTATTTGGGACAGTATACACTTAAAGTAGGAACTACCAAATTATGGAGCTTTTAAAGACAGAAATTTTAAAAAGATCTATTGGGGGAGGAAGGAACAAGGGGTGTTTATGATTCCCAGTAACTGCGTCTCAAAATAAGATATGTGTTCAGTTGCCCTTGGTGACGTAATAATAGGGGGGTATTGATTCTTGCCAAATACTAAAAAGGAGTTGGGAATTACAACATGTAAAGATTACAGATACCTGTCTTCACATTTCTATATGAGAAAATGGCTTTGCCACAGACTTCATAGCTGATTTTTACTGTGTACATTACACCCGCTTCCAGATTTGATACTTCAAGTTCCATATCCATGGTTTCCATTTGCCTAATGAGTTCCTTTCCTCTGTACACTTCCATTTGGAATGAATGGTTCTGTTTGGAATTTACACTCCAAGACACTTCAAAGCTGTTGCTAGTAACACTGAAGATCTTGTGGTTTCTGATAGCAGGAGGATCTGTAATATCAAACATCACAAAAAGATTACAGTTCAAACATTTGTACAGCATTGCCCTATGCAGGCTTACTCAGAGAAATAAGTTTGTAAACATAAGGAAATGTGTAAAGCTTGAAGTTGGTAACAGACATAGAGATTCATGGTGCATTTCTGCAAAATTGCTTCTTAATATTAGGTTGGGTATACATACAATGCTATGCCTATTTCATTTGTTTGTTCTTTCTTGTTTGACATGCCCAGTTCTAAGGTGATACTAAGACCGTATGCACACAAGAAAACCAAAACAAAAATGCATTCACTCTTCAGAATAGAAATAAACCAATAATCTCTTAGTGTGTTAATTCCCTTTGATGTGTGTATTGTTCACAGCACTTTGTTTATGCTTCTCCAAGTGTTGCAGGGACAGTTACCAGGGGAAACCTGAGCTTCTTTGCTGCCACTGCCACATGAAACCTTGCATACTAGCTTCAATCTGCAGCTCGTTGTGCATTTATTTTTACACTAAGAACATTCAACAAATTCTCTGTTTGTCTTTATAGAAACATGCGGAACTGATTCTGCAGCGAAATCAGCAAAGTAACCCAGGAAATGTAACTCCTATGACTCCAGGTTGCTTCCTATTACATGTGGGATCTGTGGGGTCGCTTATCATTCGATAGCTATAAATACCTGTAATAGATCTCTACTCCAGGCACGATACCATAGTCTTTCGAGGCTGAAGGATGCCAATGATGATTCCTAACACTTCCCATTTCTCTTACAGATTAGAAAGACAAAGACAAGGTTTCTGCTTGTTAGAAAGTGCTTTAAGCACTCTGGGACAGTACATACAGTAAGCAGCCCTTTGGCTTTGCTTCACTGGGCAGACAAGAGTGAGACCTGACATTATGGGACAAGGGGTCTAAGCTTTCCAAAGCTTTGAGGGTGTGACATAGGTCTTTATTGGGGAGATAGCCATCCTTAGCCATGTGATCCCAATGTTCCAAGTAGAGATGGGCACAAAACGACCATTTTTTCATTACCGTTCTCCATTATTCGTTCTGTTACGTAACAGTATGAATAACGACTGTTGTGATGGGGCAGGCTCGAACCGAACAGAACCAAGAAATTTTTCTTTGGTTCTGTTCATTTCTGTTACTGCTGTCGCGCCACTTGCACTATGAAAAATGGAGCAGCGGAGGGTGGTGAGAGGGGGCTGGGCCTGGTGGAGCCTCTTTGCCCCCTCCCCACTGCAGCCGACATGAGACTTTGCCGGTCTCGTGAGGAGGCGGGATCCGAGCCCTTATGGGCTGGGCTCCGGGATCTCGGCCACGTGGCGAAGCAGCAATGGTGCAGCTGGCTCAGAAGCCGGAGTGGAGGACGTCATTGGAGCATGGGGGGGAGTGCAGCGGCACCCCCCCACAGGTTTCCCAGGTCTAGGCCGGGGTGTGTGAGGGGGGGTGGTCTGCCAGGGCAGTGGCTCCCGGGGCGGAGTGGTTTCCGGGGAGAAGGGCCCCAGTTAGGGCAGCGCTGTGCGGATCTCTGGGGCTAGCGACCCGACTGGGGTGGCGGACAGCACAGCGGATCGGTCCTTGGGGAGGGGGCCCAAGGGAGGGCGGCGCTCAGCAGTGCTCCGGGGGTGGCGGCCTGTTAGGGGTGGTGATCGGAGCAGCGCCCGGCTCTGGGAGGACTCCCCGTGGCCATGGGATCGCTCTCCCAGCAGGCTTGCCACCGGCTCCGGTGGCGCCCGGCCCCAGGAGGGCTCCCCGTGGCTGCAGGAACGGTCTCCCGGCGTGCATGCCGCTGGCTCCAGTGGCGCCCGGCCCTGGGAGGGCTCTCTGCAGCCGCAGCTTGCCACACCTGAAAAACGAAGAAACGGAAACGAAGCGGGCCCTGGGGCCCCAAAAAATGGAAATGGAACAAAGCAGACCCCAGGGCCCAAATAACGACCACGAAACGCCATTTTGGCATTTCATGCCCATCTCTAGTTCCAAGGCTTGGTAGGCAAGATGGAAGGCAGAAAGAAGGAACAGTCTAGGTCAGGGGTGGGCAACTGTCGGCCCTTCAGATGTTTTGGACCTCAACTCCCAGAATTCTGAGCCTAGACTGCCAATGGCAAAAGGCTGTGGGAGTTGTAGTCCAAAACATCTGGAGGGCCAACAGTCGCCACCCCTGGTCTAGGTGGATGTGGGATTTCATAGAGGGAAAACAGCATTTTCCCCAGACTGAAGTGCTGGTCCTACTCTGTAAGCTAGTGGACTTGCTCCACTACTGTCTCATTGAAGAAAGATTAGTACATTCTAGGAACCCCTTGGAAATGTTTCCAGGGAGGAGGCAGTTCTTAGCATAAAGGGGAGGGAATTCCATAATACCGGTGCCACTACTGAGAGGCCCTGTTTCTTGCTGCTGTCCCACACACCTCCCTGGGCGGTGACACTCGTAGAACGGCCTTCTCTGATGACCTAAAGGGATGGAACGAATTATATGGAAGTAGGCAGTTTCTTGGATATCCTGGTCCCAAGCTGTATAAGACTTTAAAGGTCATAACGAGCACCTTGAATTGGACGCAGAAACGAATGGGCAGCCAATGCAGTTGCTGGAGAAGCGGCCCAACAGAGTCAAACTGCTGCCGCATTCTGTACCAGTTGTAGTTTCCGAACCGTCTTCAGGGGCAGCCCCACATAGAGCATGTTGCAATAGTCTAACCTTGATGTCAACCAGGCACAGATCACCATGGCCAGGTCTGCATGATCACAGTACTTTCCGCACAGAAGCCTTTTTTTTTTTTTCATATTTGTTTCACAGACAGAAAACAAAAGGTTAGACTTCCTCAGATTCTTTCCACATAATACAGGGAAACAAAAGGTGTCCTGTGCACTTTTGCACAATCCCCTTTCCTTCACCACTTTTTTCTCTTGATAGAGCCTGATGGCACATCTGATGGCACATCATGATTGATGTGCCATCAGAGATTATCTCATAAAACAATTATTTTCAGTGGAGACAATCAGCTTCCCATCATGAAGTACTACGTTACCTTGGGATGAGAATTCAAGTGATATACATCCACTCTGAAAATAAGCCAGCCATGAGGTCTACTGCTTTAAATAGTTTTCTCCACAGTGAAAAATAATATGTTAAGTGGCCCATGAAAAAGGTATCCGCAGATTTCTCCTAATAGACCACCAGATGTCACTGTAAGCATTATACCTGATGTCTTCAGGAGAGGCATTAGCTGTATTTGCTTGTGAATTGCTGGACTTTTTTTTTTTGTTTGTGTGCTACTCCTACCCATGCCATCTCAGATGTGAATAAGCTAAACCTGTACATGCACAGTAAACAATGTTTAATAGATTTTTTAAAAACTTACAACATTCAGTATCCATGGGTTTGACACTTCCTTGTGATACAGATGTTGAATTTCTCACCAGATCCGAAGAATTTCTTGTTTCATACAGAAGGTTCTGTGAACTTGGATCAAACTCTATTCAAATCAAATAACAAAAATAAAGAAAAAAGGAAGGTTGAGCAAAGTATGTTACATATTTTAAAAAGTGAAAAAAAAATAGACATTTTTCACTTCTCTCAGCTCTCTTTGAAAGTGATTCATTTAAACATTTACTGAATCGGGCGATAAGGACATGTTGCAGTTAGCCATTAAAACCCTTTACTTATGTTTCTGAAGCAGATGCTTGGCTTAGAGACATTTTAACCATTCAGTTAAGAGACGAAATGATGCCTCAGTTTTCATATCTTGACATCAAGTACATGTTTGGTCTTGAGATGCCTTAAGGATTTGTTTTGGCCAGAAGACCAGTTTTTTTTAATTAATAAAACATAATTTATATGATCAATGTTTTCTTATCACTTCATACACTGGTACAGATATTAGAATTTGTTGTATTCTGGTAGCTAACCACACCTCTGAAATTACTCCAGTCAATATGCAGTCTCCATCTTTACTTCAATCACTATTAGATGCAGCTGGAAACCAAACCGAGGAACTGTTCACACTGAGAAATCTAGGGGAGTCCAGTCCATGCTTAAAGGCTTCTTCTCTTAAGTGTGATATATGTTAACTTTCACTTGAGTGAGATGGAGTTTATGCTATGGATCCTCTTCTCCTGTGCTATAGGTCCAGTTTACTCACAAGCAAGGTATTTAATGGGTTTCCTTATGAATAAGTTAACCCAGTGTACTTGCAAGTAAAGAGGAGCAGTAACAGCAGTCAAGAATAACTGCAGCATGAGGGAAATAAATGGAGTGAAGGCTGGCAAGACAGAAGGAAGGAAACCCCCCTTTCACATTTCCCACCTGATATGTGATAAGAGTTGCCACTGATGTTAATGCTACCTTCAGTGCTATTTTGGTGTGAGCTTATCACCCACACAAGTTAAACAAAGAGCTAATTAAGGTTGCACTGAACTGTACCAAAAATAATACATGCCTTATCGATGTGCCAGAAAATTGTGGAGCACCTCTTAAAGAGGAACGATGGGTCAATTTAAGTGGAAACATACTTGGGCACCATCATTTGGCTTGATCCATACCATGCCAACAACAATCCATATACCAAATTGTATGCCAGTGTGGACAGGCTCAAAGGAGTGTCAGAGACAGATGTGTGTTCACCGCACATGGGAAACTGCTCTTGACAATTACATAATTCCCTATAGTCTGACAAGAAAGGTTCACATTTCTTTTCAGACAGGATGCCCTGGTTTCTCACACTTATATAGCATTGGATGAGGTTTATATAATTCTAAGGTACAATGGGAAAGTATATTTTTATAGCTCAAATTAATTTTCTTATGAAATAACAACCATGTTTGAAATAACCACCTTGCACAACTATGTCAATGACTTCAGACACGCGCATCACAATGTCCTTCAACAAAGATGAAATGTTCACCAGTGGAACCAGCTGTCGCAGTCCAACCAGAATCTGAGAAGCTAATGTCTCTGCATAGAGTTCTGCCTGAGTTGTCCGGAAATGGTACACTGACACATTCAAGGGCCATAATGCTCCAGTGATCTGTGGGAAAGAGTCTCTTTATGTACATTGAATCACTGCATGTAAATGAAACTGCAAGTTCATTTGATATTGAATGTAGAACAAAAGAGTGCAGGTATTGAATCAAAATTCTATAGCAGTTAAAAGGAATGAGGGTCATGAGGTCCAGAATTCCTCCACTCATGCCTCGTACACTCTTGGAGCCATTCTACACGGGAAGAGCACATTAACAGCGGGTCAGGCATAGCCATAATGGCCTTGAAATCCACTCACTCATGTTTTAATGTGCCATGAAATTCATTTGAATCTCATGCGTCCACTAAACCTCCATAACCCTGACAATCAGAACAGACCATGCACCATGTTTATGGTATTGCAATTGGAACATAAACAGTCTATTAGCAACAGCTTGATTTTCATTACATTTTTGAATGTCTTTGGTCAGACATCTGGTGTAATTTGCCAGAGCTAATTGAGCTAATTGACAAGAGGCTGGAGTACATTTCATTTGTGTGCTTGGTTTGAGAGGCTAGGGAGCAGCTGTAGGTCTCCATTTCTCATAAAACAGTGGTTCCCAACCTGGGGGTTGGGACCCCTTTGGGGGTCAAATGACCATTTCACAGGAGTAGCCATGAGCCAGTGAAGAAAAAGGCATAAACGGCTTGGATTTGGAGGAGGAGGAGAGGAAGAGGGGAAGAGTGAGTTACAGCTTGATAGGTTGGAGGGAATGTCAAGTCAATGGCACCGGAGGCTGCGATTGGCTGAGGGTGCCTGCAGAGTTCTCTATGGCACCTGTGGCAGTAGCCTTCCAAAGGGGGCTTGTGGCCTCTTCCAAGCAGGGCAAGGGGTCACCACAACATGAGGAACTGTATTAAAGGGTTGCAGCATTAGGAAGGTTGGGAACCACTGTCATAAAAGAATAAACAGTAGCATTTGGAATGCTAGGTTACATGGGCAACAAAACAGGCTCTTCTTATCTGATAATATTGTCCTGACTATGTTTTCCTTTAACATTAAGGAATATTAAGGCTGCTCCTCAACTCTTGGATGATCTACCACCTGAAACCCACTTAGCCGCTTCGCTAGTGATCTTCAAGAAATTATTTAAAACTTTGCTTTTTTTCAACAGGCAGAGTATTTGAATTCTCTGTCAATTCAGTTTTTATATAATTTCCAGTTATTTTTGTTATTATGTGTTATAAGTTTGCTATTTCCATTGTCATTTCCATTGCTGTAAGCTGCCCAACGCAGTCTTTGACCAGAGGGGTGATATAAAAATCAAATCAAACCAAACCAATAAATATTACTGTACTGACACTTTCCCCCATTTCTGTCACCAGTGCTCTTGTTTCTTAGACACTCAGAGTGCTATTATCCCTGACAATAAAATATTTGGCTCCAGTGTGTAAATAATGCACCACGATGTAGTTCCTTTTGCAAACCAACAATCTGCTACCAACAGCCTAGCACCACGGAAAACATTCTCCAGTGTAAACTCTTCATAAAGGTAGTCAAATCCAGATTCCATTACTTAGCGTATTTGTTTTTCATTCAGATTAATACAGATAGGTAAGTAAAAGTATGTGTGGGGAGTTATTTTTTGTCATTTAATGCCATATTGTTAAATAAAAGGGAAAACAGAAATAAATAACAAATTGAAAACTATGTGCTTATTCATACCATTGAATGCAAAAGCCGAGAATGATTCAGAAGTTTTGGATCCACTGTAATTAACTTGTTGAAATCCATTTTCACCAGCACTGACACATTATACCAATATTTTGTCACTGTTTGCCCTGGGGGGAAAAGAAAGAAAACTGACTTGTAAAAGCCTGGATATTAAATAACTTAGGCCTATTTTTCACTGTGGCTTTCCAATTTGCAAAGTTACTTGCAAATTCTACGTTGTTATCCTACTGTAAATAAAAAGATGGCAAGTGAGAGCAACTGGAGCAATTAGCCCCAGAACCACCATAAAACTAAAGACCCTCTGCATTAGCTCCTGTGTCCAGCCTTGGTCCTGTTCTATAGTTCAGCCAATCTGCTACCCATCTATGGCAGGGGACAAGGACAGGACCACTAGTATCACTTCTGCCGCAAGTTCCATGAACCTTCCATGTTATATTGTTGTTCTATAAGCCAAACCTTCCTCATTGGCTTTCCATCTAAACATGCAGCCGGCTACAATCCAATGAGTACATACCTGAGCGAAAGTCCCACTAAATCCAAAGAAATTTACTTTTGCACACATCTATTTTAGTTACTGCATTAGGCTTCCGGTACTAAAGAAAGCCAAGAAGACTCTTCCAGGGGCAACAAAGAAGAAAGCAGGACAGAGAAGTGACATTTTGATTAAGGAGGCATCCTCTAGTTGCAACTAATTGATTGATTGATTGATTTAAAATATTTATATCCTGCCTTTCTCCTGAGAAGGACCAAGACAGTCCTTGAATTTCAGTCAAGATGTATTATTTTTGTGTTGAACAAAGTAAGATTAATCAGACTATTTTTTTCTATCGAGTGGGGTTCTCAATGCCTTCTATGTTCTGTGCAGGGTTCCAGATCACAGAGTGAACTCTACATATTTTCATCCGAAAATGCTCCCCTTCCCTTTCCTGCAGTTTTTAAACTTTACATAGTTAACTCCTGAAGAAGCAGTAAACATGGAAGTCATATATACCCAAATGCCTAAGAGCAAGTAAATCAATTATATCCTGCCAGAATTCTAGCAAACACAAAAGCTGAAATTCATTGGTTTTCCAGATGGTTTGCATTATATCTCCTATACCATGCTACAAAAAGCTATGATAAATGAGGCTGATGGGAGGTGTACGCCAAAATATCTGGAAAATCAAAGGGGGCCCACCCTTGAGTAAGGATTGGAAAGACACTGAGATGAATGGCAAGTATCAAGCTTGTTGAAATTGTGAATTCAAGCTCTCCACAAACCTGCTGGAAGGAGAAAAGCATTGGCTGGTACTCTACCTTCAGACAAAGGATCCAAACAACCAATTCCTTTATATGTCTCACAGCATTTTTTATGTTCTGGACAATCCATATCAAACACGCACGAAATATTTAATGCCTCCACTTCTTTTCCTGGACAGACACCAGGTCTTGAAGCAAATTCCCTGGATCTGTTTAGGGCTACATAAGAAAATGGTTAACAACAAATTGGCACCCACTGATTAGGATCTGAAGAGAATCTTTAGGTATGTCCAAAGATGAATGTTTGCTCATTGGAATTACATAGCTATTCTTATCTGACCAGGAGATCTTCAGTACCTTTCTAATATGCCAGCGACTAGAAAGGGGGCAATGATACAAACATCCCCAAGGAAATGTCATATTTTTCCATCTATAAGATGCCCACATGTATAAGACGACCACCAGTTTTCCAATCCAAAATTACAGTTTTCCGATCATGCAGTTCTCTCCTGGGCTAACTTCTGTGTATAGGATTTTAGACAAAAATATAGTCTTATCCAAAGGAAAATATGGTATTTAGTGGGTTTAGAATAATTACAGGCAAGAACCAAAAATGATAATTTCTTGGGCAGGAGGTTCAGCTAGGTACTGGCAAACCAGAACCAGGATCTCTTAGGTGAGCCAGCTAATGCAGTGGTACCTAGTATAAAGAAATTAATTAGCTCCAAATGAAATTATGTTAAGCAAATTTTCCTTTATACAAATTTCCCACAGGAAGGCATTGAAAACAGAGTGATCCCATTTTATGTTGTACAGATTTGCTCCATAGGCAATTATGTTAAGCAAATTTCCCCTATCTCCGGAATTTTTTGTGTTGTACAAATTTTATGTTATACGAACTGTTTGTTATACAAGGGTCCACTGTAATAATAATGGGTAGCAGAATGCATAAGACCTAATAGATCTCAAATGTTTAAAAACACCTGAATTGACAAACAATTTCTATCAGTAGTGTTTTCTTGCAACAGCTACAATGCAAATTTTAACAGATTAAAGCCTCTCTTGACCACAAAAGAAACACAATTTAATTTAATGCTGAAATTAAAGCAACCTTGACTTGCCAGCGAAACAGATGAGAGAAGTCCACCCCGTTTACATCTGTATAGTATAGATGAGAGAACAAGACCTTACAGTTTCCTCATTAGGAAGTGAGAATGTCAGCTTCGCCCACCTACTGTGCTTAATCAAGATGACTAAGTGACAAAGCACTCAAGTCTTTTCTTTCATTAGAGGGGGAAATGTTCTGGCTTGTGGAATGATATCAGAGCCAGGTGATGTTATTATTAATATGATGTACTGACATCATTAGCACCATTGGGGTGAATTAGTAACAAACATGCCTGCTAGTTTTCATATAAAGTGGTACCTTGTATAAAGGAATTAATTCATTCCAAATGAAATTCTGTTAAGCATTTTTTCCTTTATACAAATTTCCCATTGGAATGCATTGAAAACAGAGTAATTCCTAATTGCGACCATTTTTATGTTGTACAGATTCGCCTCATAGGCAATTCTGTTAAGCAAATTTCCCCTATCTCCAGAATTTTTTATGTTGTACAGATTTTATGTTATACAAACCGTGTGTTATACGAGGGTCCACTGTATAAACAAGAAAAGAGGGGGTTTTTGCAACTGATGTAATAAATGATTAAGAGAAATGTGTCAAAGCTAGACAAGAAATAATGGGCAGCAAGATGTGAGGAACATTGAACAAGCATATGCAAATATTAACTCAGTCAAGCTTGATTCACTCAAGGTAAATAAGATTTTTAAAACATATGAATAAAATAAGCATATAAAATACAGTGGACCCTTGTATAACAAACAGCTTGTATAACATAAAATTTGTACAACATAAAAATTCCGGAGATAGGGAAAATTTGTTTAACATAATCGCCTATGGGGAGAATCCGTACAACATAAAAATGGGATCACTCCATTTTCAATGCATTCCTGTGGGAATTTGTATAAAGGAAAATTTGCTTAACATAATTTCATGTGGAACGAATTAATTCCTTTATACAAGGGACCACTGTATTCTTGAGCTTGCTCACACAACAGAAGCAATAGGAATTAACTGTTATTCAAAGAATAGGGGGAATTTTGAGAAATCCTTTGCCCTTTGTTGACGTAGCATTTCGTTTTGTAATCTGTAACAATAGGCATCTATGCTTTAGTTCAAATACTTTTGTGTTTAAAACAGCGATTTCTCTTTCAAATGATGGCACAAACATTTTTAGTCATAGATGTGATCTAAAAAACCAACCCCAGTGACTGAGGTCCTATAAAGATGTCTTGGAGCCACAGAAACAATTAAACTGGAATGTCAGGGACATTATTTTTATATCAGCCAAAAGACAGAGACAGGCCTCCAACATGTCCCTGTCAAAGTCTATCAAGCTATAATTATTACAGGCACAATTCCCAGAGAGAGGCCATCTGCCAACCCCTTAAAAGATGAAAACTAATAAATGAGTCCCTTCAGTTAGACAAAATTGTCTTGACTCACTCATAGAGGTGGCAAGGGTACAAAATTTATATGCACAAGAGCTCTCTGGCAGCTAATATAATAAGAGAATGTCAGAGATTTTGCAGCCATTACAGAACTATTGGCACTTTAACAGCTTTAAACGTTTAATGCATTTTATTGTTTCTCTTTCAAACTGCTTTAAAACTGAAAACTAATCTAGACCCCCCAGTGTAATTGAATTGACTTGTGATTGCTGTCTAACAAAAGGAGTAAAAACTTATACACAAAATATAAGAACTCTGATAATGAAGATTCACTATAACTTTATTTTTAAGTGCAGATTGTGTAGCTCCAGCATTTAACTGGAAGTTAACTGGTGTGTGACCACTTCCACACCTATACCAGGAAGTTTACTGCTAACAATCCATGTGTGATTGGTGTGGGAGGGTCTGCAGAGGAGTGTCTTTCACACACCACTGGCTATTGCCCATGTAATGAACCTATACTGACCAGGGTGAAGTAAAACCAATGTGGAGTGTAAACTGGAGGCCTCCTATCAACCTTCCTCAGACTGAAGAAGCTACTTGGATGAACAGTGGAACTTTTCGATCTCACAAGAAAAGTCCAGTTGCCAGGACTCATTGTCCAGATACCCTCACCTAGATGACAGAGAATCTTCACAGAATACTCCAACATTTAAGTCCATTCAAGTGTAATTGGCTGAGCAAGAACCCAGATTTTCCAGGTTCTTATGTGGAGAGTGCAAATGTAAGGCAAAAAGTGCTCTGCTTCAGAATAGGAATGTTGGCAAGTCTGAATCCCAAGGCCAATTTTTTTCTGTTCTATCAACTGTTCCCAGAAATTCATAGACAATGTGTTTACCAGCAGATGACCATTTTGTATCTCTGTGTGATCATTGATTAATTCATTCATTCCAAAGTAGTATTAGTATTCATAAAGCACATGAAAAGCAAAGTATTGTACACTAGTACCGTACTTGTCAGACAGTATGGCGTGTTGGGAGACATCAAATTTATTATCTGTTATTGAAAGTATGAAATGGCAATAGATCTGCTATCCACAGAGTAGAAAATTATAGTTTCCAAAAATTAAAGATGGTAGAACAAATCAAGTGGGAAAATCCACATTGAAGAGCCCATTGAAAAGTAGGGAACATTAACAATTGCTCAGTGAGGTGCAGTCAATTCACTCCACCAGTTGTCAATGTCTTTTCATCATTTATTTAAGATGTCTAGACAGTGCATTATCATTTACACAAGCTGTGACTAAGACCTGAGATTCAAAGCATGGCCTGAAGAAGGCAATGGTGTATTTTTATTTTATTTTATTTTATTTTGTGGAAGAACCTCAGGAGGCCTGAAAGTGCCTGGATGGGAGAAGATTCATAGAGCTGCTCATAGCTGTCTATACTGACAGGGCCCTGGGCAACCTATCCCTAGGTACCCTCTTCTGTGGGGGAATAGAGAATTCTGGGAGCCAGAGTCAAGGAAATCCAGAGATCCTATGCATAAAAAGTGGGCAAGCTAGAAAGCATTAATGGTTTAGGAATAATGCCGTTTAAGGCACACAGGTAGGTCAAAGTGCAGAAAGGTTCTCTTTACTATCTCACAACATCCTCATAAAACAGCAAGTACAGCAGCAGTGTTTAGTGAAGTGCATTCTCAGTGTATGGTAGTTTTCTAAACCATCCACAGACTACAGAATTCCTGTAATTAAAACAGTGTTTTCTGCAATGTGACAGTTCTAACAGTACACTCAATTCTGACAATAAAATTCTGTACTCACAACAAAATAGTGTCTTCCTATTATATTATGTCTATTCTTAGTGCAAGACAGGGAACACCTATGAATATCCTCCATAACAACAAGTTATGAAGATGAGTAATAGCCTTGTATGTCTCAGTGAAAGCCAGAGAAAGCCTATGACTCTCTCTTTTAAAATAGGAGGAACTGTGGGAATTCAATGGATGATGATAATTTAATAATTCATTTGACTGTTAAACCTTTGCCTCTCAAATTACTCACAGGTTCACTGAGACTGATTCATACATGGCCATATATTATCCTTCTGATAGTTACCCAGGAATACAGTACCTACCAACCTCTAAACCTCAGTATAGTCTGTAATGAGAACAGGTTTTTTTTTAATTGATGTAACTGCAAGAACGTTGACATTGTGATTTGCAGTTCATCACTTTCATTATTTATTTAATACTTACGCAAGGAACAGTAGAGGCCAACTTGTTCATATCCCTCACAGCAGTCTGTCAAATTTACAGTCTCCGAGACTATGATGGGGTGATACTCTTCTCTGTAATAAGTTTTGGTACAAACCCTCCATGGAATCCATCCTCCACATGGTGCTTGCTTCTCATATGACTTCTGGTAGGCAACCATTTTGTCCATATCTTTGGACACACTGTAATTGCATAAATGGTAACCCAGCAAGGAGAGCCCTTTCTCTAGAAAGAAAGAAGACAGAGTGGGATATCTTACGTAGGAACGAGTGCCACAGAAGGTACCCACCCCACTAATATACATGGCAATGACACTGTTCATGTATGTTAATTGTTGTTAATGGAGTTCAGAGAAAAGTCTAATGGTCCAGAAGATGCCATCACTACCAAACAGACATATGAAGAAAATATCCAAAACACAGGACCACCCTTGTATTCCAATTTGAAAATAACATGCTTTGACTTGGAGAGAAAGGGAAGTGCCAAATGCTTCTCTATAGAGATTTCCTGTAAAGGCTTTCCTTTTTCTGTTAATCTCAAAGTGACCTCACAGATTTCAAGCTTTTTATCTGGTTTTTTATTTTTTACTTTTATTATTTATTATTTATTATTTATTTTTTGAGGAAGAGTCTAATTTCTTTTTTATTATTCCTACTCCCTGGAGATATTCACTCCCAGAAAAACCCAGCAGCACTTGAACTCCTGTGTTAATCGCAGCTGGTCCATTCACTAGGGTTTTGTAGCCTAAATGCACATTTCTCAAATTATACTTTCCATATTAGCTGACCAGCACTGGGCCTTCCCACTTAGCCACAATGTCTAAAATATGTCTTTGCCTCACATATCATGACAGTAAGATATATTCCTGCTAGTTGGTTCTTAAACTGATGTATTAATTTGTTTGTTTAATATATAGGCCACCTTTCCCATGATAAGGGGACCCAAGGCTGCTAATAATTTTAAAAAGAATAGAATGAAAAGCATATTAAGTTATGCATAGGCTATTGAATAATTATGAGCATATAAACATCAAAAGCTATCTTAACTTTAAAAAGGCATTCAGGGACTCAATCATCTTCAGCTGTCGACAGAAGGATGGAGGGGAGGGGGCCAAACTGATCTCCCAAGAAAGTGCATTCCTTAACCCTAGGAGCTGCCACAGAGAGGGACCTCTCATGTCCCCATCAACTATGCCTCCACTGGCAATGGAGCCGAGATGAGGGTCTCCTTTGATTATCTTAAATGCTGAAAAATCTCATATGGAGGGATACAGGCCTTCAGGAAGCCTGGGCCCAAGCAGACTACTAGAGCTTTATAGGTAATGACCAGCACTTTGAATAGGGGATGGAAAGAGGCTGGTAGCCACTGCAGTTCTTGTAAGAGGAGTGTTATATATGCTCCCTAAAACTACCCCCAGTCAGTAGTCTGGCTGCTGCATTTTGAACTAGCTGAAGTTTTTGAACTTCAAAGGCAGCCCCACAAAAAGCTTGTAACAGTAACTCAAGCAGGATGACACCAGGGTATGTGTCAGTGTAGCCAAACCAGGCATCTCAAGGAAGGTGCACAGCTACAACCTACAGCTGAAGCAAGCGACTAGTCCAACTCCAGAGAAATACTGTTGCCCTGTGCACACTTTTGGTAAACTGTTCTTGAACATGTCATATGACACATCCTTACCATCCTCTTTATCCCCTTCTTGTCTATTTTCGCCCCCTTTTTGTCACTTTGTAATGCAATTCTTAATACTATACAGATTTTGATATTTAGAAGGCAACGGTGGGATATCTGGGAAGTGAGTTTCTTCATCCCAATATACCGGGACAAATCAGAAACAAAGTCG
Source organism: Phrynocephalus versicolor (assembly GCA_023846285.1). Classification (NCBI taxonomy): domain Eukaryota; kingdom Metazoa; phylum Chordata; class Lepidosauria; order Squamata; family Agamidae; genus Phrynocephalus; species Phrynocephalus versicolor. Next base: position 574,201 of record JAHTLZ010000021.1, read on the forward strand.
GTGCACCTCTCCTTATCTCCTTCAAAAGCAATAACAGATAGGCAGGAGCAGTTTTCGTCAGTGCACTGCCAGGGAAAGGGTCACACAATCAATGTAATGTTTAGTTCGACCCTTTGTTTCTAAACATCTTGTCCATTATGAACCAGTTATAATTTTAAACTATACCATGGATTAGAGTTTTGGGGGATTCCTAGAGTCTGTCGCTGCTCATAACTGAAGTTCAGTTACTGAACTTCAGAAATTCATGAATACTGAGGTAATCTACTAAAGCTTCCAACATTTAAGACAAAATAACCATAGAGTCAATAGTCTTTTGACAGCATTCAGGTACAGTTACCTGTTTGTCATACCCATAACAGAGATTCCCCTGTCCACTACAGTGGGGCTTCCATTGGTGCAGTGAAACGGAGAACAACTCTTGGTGTGGAATCTGAACAGGTCTGTCCACAACAGACCAAGAAAAGGATTTGTACCACACTTTTTAAAATGCAAGCATTTCTGCTACTCAAAAATAATACACAGTCTAACATAAGAATCTAACACACAGTAAGAGAGCCAGACCAAGACATTTTGCTGCCGGAAGCAGTGTAGCTAATGGTACTCTCTGCTCAGAGAAGTCAAGACAAACCAAGTCCCTAAATCTAGTCAAATGATTTTGTTTTGTTTTGGAACTTGGAGAATCCCACAAGGACCTCACTTTCCCTTTGGCAATACAAATATAATAACAGCAAATGATTTGTTGTCCTTTCATGTTACCCAAGATCTGCAGCCTGATGCAATCACTGCCATCTGCCTAACATGGAAATCTGCCTCCGGTAAACTGGAAATAAAGCAGGCCCTTAAATAGCCACCTAAATGCAGTAGCAACATAGGATTCATAACATTTCATTATTCCAATTCATGATTACACCATGACTGGAATAAATGTTACAGTGTCTCCATGAGCACTGAGGAACAAGGCATTGCTCTGACTCATAAATCACCTTTTTAAAAACAGGATACACAACATGTTCTTCATTTTCATTTACCACAAGCTGCCCAAAACTGATTCAGTTGGCTGACCACATAAGTGAGAATGGGATCACAGGAATACAAATCTATAAGCCATATTAACATGATTTCTACGCTGCCTGGTAGGTAGGAATCTTAGCAACAGAAAGCTCCAGTGTTCATTACAGTGTAGCATTCTGAGAACTATAGTCCAATAAAGCAACCTTTTCCAGACGTAATGTCAGATAAAGATTTTACACACACTCTGCTTACATGAAATACAGCAAATAACTAGATATGTGACTATTCACAAGCAGGACCCATCAATTTTACTGGGGCTTAGTTCCTGGTAAGTGTATACAACATTTCAGCCCGTGTTAGCTTGAAACCTAGTTCTGTTTACATCTCTTTTACAAAACGTCAACATGTATTCCAGCTGTCCAGATTTTTAAATGTTTACATATAACTCCATATTTCCCAGTGAATAGTGTGGTCATATTAACACATTTAAAAAAGAGGCCATGTACCATCAAAAGGTGGGATGAAAGGATGGTTGTCCCTTGGCACCCTCTCAAATGGAGGTCTCTCTGTAAAAGAAGTCGTCCTATAGCCACCTTACGTGGGGAGGAGGGAGAGAGTCAAAGGAGTGTTTGTTATTAAATATATGTTCTAGAAGTACTAAGAAGTGTTTTGCCCCAAAAGGTACAGCTCCGTATCTCATTAAATTAAACCTGTATGGGAAGCTGAGGTTTTACAGCACCAGTCAAGTGTATTGTTACTCACCTGTAAAGGTGTTGCTTATTTCTTGTCCTGTAGTGATGGCCAAGATGAAAACAAAGGCAGCAAGGATCTTGGTCACTGACCTGGAGCAAATCTTCATGATTTTGGTAATAATTGCTGTTCTCGGGAACAAAACAGCTTATGGGTGTTACATCCAGCTTTTAGGAAATAAAGCTTAACTTCTGCCACTTTTCTCCTTTGTATTGTGCTAGAGCAGCTTGTCTCAAGGCAGAGAGACAATCCAGCCAGTATCTTGCCCCTACGGGTTTATTAACCTTCTCCCCATGGAATGCCTGCATCTCAAACACTAAGCGTGATCCTCAGCAACCTGACCGAGCCTTTTGCAGAACAACAGGCTGATTAAAGCTCGCTTTCTTAGAAGCGAGTCAAATGGACCCCAAAACAAGTCATTTTGAGCACCGAGGAGGGAGGGCAAAAGGAGAAAGGCTAGGCTTAAAGAACAGGTGTAACCTTCCATTCGAAGAAAGAAAAAAGGTGGTATTGATTCACCTCCACCTTTTAAGCTTAATAATGTTGCACCTGCATCCATTACTTGCTTCTCTTCCACTACAGGGCCCTTAACATATAGTCACCCCTTTCAAAGAACAGTTCCCAAAGAAGACTTAGTAGGTGCATCTGAAAAAGAGGAATAAACCTTCTGCCTCCTAAAGCGTGTTTGTACTTAAGGTGCCACAGACCTGTTGTTATTGTTTACTTTGCAGATTGACAGCTACCCCTCTCCAGAAACTTGTTGAGTGTGGATTGTCTAGGGACATTGTTTCTATGGAACAAAACTAGCATACGTGCAGGCCTTCGTTGAGTTGGTAGCCTTCCATGCTTCCCTTTAAGATAACAATCGGCACAAGGAAAACGAGATAACATCATAAGGCCATTGCAAAATATACATACAACCCTCATTCTAAACGTTCAATAGTGTGTTCAAAATCTGTATTACAAAATGGTCTTAATCAAAAGAAAAGGAGACAGTTAAGGGAAGTTTTCATATTCCTTCAGGGAATTGGTGCATTTTTAATTGGGGTAGTTACTATAGCGAATCATGAGTCGTGCCACAAGAACAAGTCAAGAAGAGACATTTTAAAGCATAAAATTTGAAACATATTAGTAAGGGAAGCGTATGCATGGCCAGCTTTACCATAGGAATGCATTGAAATATGTTCCCTCCAGAAAGGATTAATTGATTTTCAATGTGTTCCTATGGGAAGCCACTGCTCTACTTACATTTTTTTTTTTTTTTTAGCTATGAGCATATGATCAGAACAGATAAAATTCATAAGTACAGGTTTTAGTGTAATAGCCCTCAGGCACTTTCATTCAGAAAAAGTAGACCTGGGCCTGTTCAAAGTTGGACAGCCCTGCTGTATATCAAAGAGAACTGCATTTCCTGGTGCAGCTTCACAATAAGATAATATGAGTTAATTCTTGTCAAAATAGCAATCCTTATTGATAGAATAATTTCTGAGAAATATACTTGGGTGAGATGGGGATGTACACAGTATATCTCAACTGAGTGAAGAATAACAGAAAAATAACTTGAGAGAAGTGAAATCTGATATTGAACATGCAAGTAGTACAGAATCAAATTTAGTTTTTTGTACACATTAGGCATATGCACAATGTGTACAAATAATTTATGTGAAAAATTATGAGAGGATAATTCTTTATTTGAAGCTGTTACAAACCAGGTAAGTTCAAAAGAAAAACAACAGTTTCAAGAACTGACCCAAAATATACCAAATGTCTGAAATCTGTTGCACAGCTCCATGTGTGCAACACTAAGGATGTAATCAGCAATAGCAATAGTAAGGCTTCCTTTGGAGATTCTTATCACACTTCCAATTAAATTATAGCAATTCCTAAATTTCCACCTATGTATTATATTTAGGCCATGTATATTTTTATGGAAATGTGTCTCTTCCTTTTTTTGTTTTTTTGGGTGGTGGTGGTGTGATGCCTTTTTAAAAATGTCATTTAGCTCTTCTGATAAACATGCCTGTAATCTTCTTCTGGCCATTTATATCAGAAGACTCTGCCTTTAACAAGCCTTAACCTGCACTATTCCCACAGCACCTTATTAACTTGTTTATTCTTTCTAGCCTTCTGCATTTAGCAAAGTGTATTACGTAAACAGCAATTAGGGAAACAACATCAAATATGTTATTTCAAAATCAGTATAAAGATTTATCTAAAGTCTGTTGATAATTAGGTTTTTTTCAATCTGCAGCTCTAAGAAAGAAACCCGTAATAATTACTGCTACGCTTAATTAGATAGCCAGCATGACCCTTGAATGAACTAATTTTATTTTATGCATCTATGAAAATAAAGTTGTTCAGGAAAGTTTCTGAGCAGAATCTGGAAAAGATACTATTTGGAACTACAGTACAACTCACAGAATCCCTATCCACTGGCCAAGCGGGCTACAGAATTCTGGGAATTGCAGTTCAAAATATTATTTCTCCAAGTTCTGCTTCTGACTAAACAATTGGTAGACAGAGAGGTACCCAACTAAGCTGATAAAAATTTCAAAAACACTGCAGCATGGAAGCCCTATATCCCCTAAACCAGGGGTCCTCAACCTAAGGCCCGGGGGGGGGTGGATGTGCCCCCCAGGGTCCTGAATCCGGCACCCAGGACCAACTGCAGACCCCTCCACCTACCCCCTGCTTCACGAGCAAACCAGCCACCACAGCTGCTTCTGTTGCTGAGGCAGTTCAAAGTGGTGGGCTATGTCACTTCTATTCCCTCCACCCACCACCCAGATGATCAGCACACTGGCTAGTGGAGCAGTCCAAAGTGGGAGGGACACAGCAAGGTCCCCCGCTTCCCCCCCTCCGCCCAGATAGTCAGGGCACTGGCTGCAGCTGAGCGGGGCAATTTAAAACGGGAGGGCTACAGCAAGGTATCCCACTCCCTCCATGACCTCGAGGGCCCGCCCCTGCTCCTCCTCCACCCTGCCCACCTGCTTTCCTTGTGTGGCCGCTACCTGTGTTATTGTGGTTGTGAGGAAGGAAGGTGGCAGGCGGAGGCAGCGCCAGCCAGTCTTCTGAACCACAGCAATCATGGCAGTGGGCCGAGAGAGGACGGCAACCGAGGGGGAAACGGAGCTACTTCCTGTCCACCCAGCCCCTTCTGAGCTGCTGCCTTGCTCTGTGGAGCGAGGGAGGGGAGGAGGGGGCCCAGCTATGGCCGGAGTCTGAGGCCACCACCACCACCATCAGGTTAGAGACCAGCAAGGAGGAGGGGGGGAGAAAGAAGAGAAGGGAAGCGAAGGCCAAGGGTGGCCCAGGCCTGTTTCCTGGGAGGCTGGTGGGGCTGCATTTGTCCCCGGTTGGTTATGGGCAGACTGGCAAGCCAACAGAACACCGCAGCCTGGCTGGGCTTGGCCAATAAGCAGGCTGTGGGTGGCTTTGGGCAGGCCTGCCTGCCTGCCTGCCCTCCCTCCTTCCCAGCCATTGCTCCCTGCCTCCCTCACTTGCAGCATACCAAGTTGGGCTGGGCTAGGCCAAGGGAGAAGGTAGCTTTCCCTCCGTGGCACAATGAGGGCATGATGGCCAGGGCGCACAGATGGAACTGCAAGCAGTGGTACCAGCCTTGCCACCCTTGCCGCAGCTGCTGCTTCTCATCCTGACTGGCCACCTAGAAGGTGATGAGGGGCCTGAGCTTGCCTGGCTGCCGCCTCCTTCCCAATGCAAGGAAGGAAGGAGAGCCGCTCCAGCTGCTGACACTGTAGGAGGAGAAGGAGAAAGAGTCGCAGCAGAGGGATCCCAGTGGTGGCACTTCAGGGCGGCAATCTGGAGCAGGAGGCATTGCTGGACCCCCGGAGATGCATTGATCATGGGCTGAGCATGGGGGGGGCTCTACCAATTGCCCTTCCCCCTTTTCTATGTTGGCTTTTTTCCCCCCTGTGGTCCAGCCCCCAGTGGTGTCTGGGTGGTTGTGGACCGGCCCGCTGTTTGAAAACGTTGAGGACCCCTGTCCTAAACTAATCTGCCTAAACTAACCCTGTCAAATCTCCCATATTACATCCATTTGACCCATTGTTTTCCTGTCTCTGATGTCGATTTTTCAAAAGCAAGATAGGTCAGGATAAAAATTTTATCAGTGACTTGGATGCAACACAGCACATCATTTAGTGGAGGCCACGACTTCCCCATCTCTGTTGTCTTTCCAGAAACATGCAAAGACTGTCTTCAGGCTTGCTTTCCCTGAATGCTGGCCTACCTGTTGTGCCTTTTTATGAATCTACCATACATGGATACACAGATTTTGCATTTATAACCACTTACAACTTTGTGTTTATATCTCTCCTTGTGTGGTTGCATTGACACTATATTATCAATTGTTAGCTTTAATGTTGCCTTCTTTAATGTTGCCTTCTAATGCTGTAAGATGACCCTCAATTCCCTGTTTCTCATTCTGATTGTGTCTTAATTGTAATGGATTCTATAGTCTCTCCTTACTGTAAGCCACCTTGGGTCCTTTTCCAAGGATAGGTGGGGTAAAAACAATCTAAAATAAATAAATAAATTAGAGGGGCTGCATCTGTCAGAAGAGCCACGATTATATCCAATTTCCAAGAGGAGAATATAAAACAAAAGAAGGGAAAGATGCTGGGTTTTCATTGGCTGTGAGATGTATGGAGTTCTTTGTACAGTATGTGTATTTTTAAAAGAAAGATTCTTCTCTTTATAGACTGGAAGCCAGCTTAAGGATTTGGTGGCCTTCAGGAATAACTTTCTATCAAATGATCCCCTACTTTTGATGAGGCCTCTTTTCCTGATGAGTCTTCACATGCAGCCAAGATTTTTGCCCAGAGGTTTCTAATGGGACTCATACCTACAGACCTACTGTATTCAGGGGATTCAAACTCTCTTGACTTCCAAGGGCCAGAGTCTATAAGGCTCTACAGCTCCTCAATTGTATCAGGTTTAGGGGTTTGCTGGAGGGTGTGTCTAGAGGGGCCATAATAAATCTTTGTTACAGTTATCATGCATAATGAATAGTCAAGTCTCACTGATCATCTCAACATCTTTTTCAATATCTCCCTTAGATGTAAATTAGAGGTAGAGCGGAGTGTCATCTGTATACTGATGACACTTCCACCCAAGTCTTCAAATGATCTCATAATGCATTCTCGAAGGCTTTCATGGCTGGGATCCAATAGTTGTTGTGAGTTTTTCGGGCTGTTTGGCCGTGTTCTGGAAGTTTTTCTTCCTGATATTTTGCCAGATTCTGTGACTGGCATCTTCAGAGGGCAAGGAGCTCAGGGAACTCTTGAGTTCTAAAGATGCCGGCTACAGCGTCTGGCGAAATGTCAGGAAGAAAACCTTCAATAACGTGGCCAAACAGTGCGAAAAACTCACAACAACAATCTCATAACAGCTTCATGAAGATGCCTGAAAGCACCAGGGAAAAATATAACCTTCCAGTAAGCCAATGGAAAAATAAGAGCACCAAACCATCAGTAAGGCAAATACACATTCTCCCTCCTATTCCCAAACAGGTAAACAATCCAGAAAGCTATCCAAGTCAGTGGCAAGTAAAATCACTGAGAAGTCCAAACTGCTGATAGGATCAGTCTTATATGTACCCTGATCATTTTACTAGACCAATAAAGTCTGCTCCTAACCCTGAACTAGGCTAAAACAGTTGCAGTTCTCTATTTTGCATTTCACACTACTTCTAACACCTAGCAAGCTTCAGTGTCCACAACAGCCCTATGCCTATGATTAGGTTAAATACAGACACTGGTCTCACTTTCCCTCTGAAGCTACAGCAAAATTATTCACAGAAATGAGTTCCCAATTCACTTGAAAAAAATCTGCACTAGTGATGGTGTGGAAAAATTCTGTTACGGCACCAAAGTACTACCCTCACAACGTTTTTCCAAGCCTCTGATTTTATCCAACTACTTTTACAATTTTCACTCAAGGCCTGCAAAAGGGCTTTACTGAGACACAAAATGTTACATTAAAATATTAAAGTTACTCTTTAAGGTGCTACAAGTTTGTGTCTTTTTTTTTTTTTTTTTGCCTGCAATTCTCGAAAACACTAACACGGCTACCTGCTCTGAAGGCTACAGGGGAACACAACTGAGGAAAATACCCATGTTTTTTGTTTTTTTTAACACAGAGGCCAAGTGGGCAGCCAGTCTTCCCAAACATGGTTTGTTTTAGCTGCTGCGAGTTCTTCGGGCCCGTGTTCTGGAAGTTTTTCTTCCTGATGTTTCAACCAGACTCTGCAGCGGGCATCTTCAGAGGGCAAGGAGCTCAGCAGGGAACTAGGAGTTCTCTCTGCGCTCTGGACAAGGAGCAACAGCTATCAGATCCCGGCAGTGAAAGCCTCCGAGAATACACATGGTTTGTTTTATTTGAGACCCCCGTGTGCGAAGTGCATGGCCACGGAGCCCTGTTTCCAAGGGAGGGGAGGCCTGGGGAAACTGCAAAAAACAAGGGTCCATATAATCTTCTGTCAGCTTCTGGTCCTCCAGGCTCTCAAGCTATCATCTTCCCTTCCCACAGTGCAGCCGCCGCTCCCCTTCCGGGCTTGTCCGGCCAAATCGAAACCGGCGGCTCCAGTGAGTGACAAAGGGAAAGGACGGGCGAGCGGGAGGCTCTTAATAATAATAATAATGGCGGAACCCCCCCCCGCCCCCGCCGCGCTCGCTTTTTCAAACTGGGGCGCTCGGGGCTCGCCTTCGCCCTTCCCTCCTCGCCCGCCCGCCCGCCGGTCGGTCTCCGGCCAATCGGGAGGGCGCGCACGTGACGAGCGTGGGCTGCGATGACCTCATCCCTGGTGTGGGATGACGTCAAATTCAAGATGGATGGAATCACGGCGGCGGCGGCGGCCGCGCGCGCGGGCGAATCGTAAAAAAGCGGCGGCCGAAGGGAGTTGGGGGTAAAAAAAGCGGGTGCCCCGTCCAGCCCTGGGGAAAAGGTGAGTAAAGGAATCCCGGATTATTGCTGCTTTGAGGCGAGCCTCCTGCTGGAAGAAGGCGTAAGTTTCCCTTTTGCACAAAGGCGTCTTTTCCTGACGTAACGCTGAGGTATGTTTTTTCCCCCACCGCCACCGTGCAGGGCTGCGGTCGGAACCTGGCATCTGCGCTTGCGCCAGTTCAAAAAAAAAAAAAACCTTTCCGGCGCATGCGCCTGTCTCTTGTCGCGGTTGTCAATTTAGAGCACGCAGGCCGGGGAGTGCCGCCGCCTGACTAGTGCGCATGTGCCTTGCCCATTCTTCGCGTGTGGCTCTTTTTTTTTCTCGCTGCGCCGGCGCGTTGCCCTTTCTGATAGGGTTGAGTGCGCACGCGCTAGACCAGGGCCCATATTTGTATGGGTGAGGGGGGTGGAATAAGAGGGCTTTTGGAGCGTGCGCAGGGAACTGGGTGTGGTGGACGGCTTTTATGATGTCATTTTGGGCAAAGGCGGTGGGGAGAGGGGGAGGCCAAGTCTAGTCTAACTAAGAGGCCGCCTCCCGAACTGTTCCTCCTCTTAATAAATTTCAGAGACTCCTGGACTTGATTGGGGAGGCTCAGAAACTAATAAGTCCGCTTCTGATGTGTCCAAACTAATTCTAAATTTTGCACACCAGTCTCTTGTTCTCGTTTTCAGCTGGAGGTGATGCACTGGCTTAAGCAGAACTGTTGACTTAACTATTCAGCAGCGCTTTAAATGGGTCTACTCTGTAGTTCAGAGCAGCAATAGGATGCTGGCCGAAGACACTTGTCTCCTGAAGCCATTGGGTACCTGTGTGTTTTGCCAAGTGCAGTTTGTTCTTGGTTCCAGTTCTTGGTGTCTTCTAGCACCAGCTGTTTGTACTGAAAATAGTTATGGCAGTTCATTTGAAGACATCATAACTGGTCACTGCTCTTGAATGATTTGTTTTTCTGAAGCTAACAAAGGTGTTCCTGGGTTGAGTTTAGTGTGGCGTAATAGAGGATATTTGTGACCTATAAATGGCTGTTTTCTGAGGCTATATGTGTTTATTTGGAAGTCACAGTAAATCAAATGGTTTTTGCTTCATTGCATCCCAAAATATGATAACTTAAATCATGAAGTTAATATAACAGGTCAGCTAGTAGTCTTCAGCTGAAAGCTGTTTCTAAAAACAGGAAAGGCATGGTTTCTTACATGGGCAAGTTGATTGTATCAGATTCATTTTGATATATGGCTAGGTATAGTTTACTCAGATATAGTTTACCATTCTTCTAGGGGTGTTCTAGAACTGTGTAGCTTGTCATCATCTACACACAAACTGACTCTTGTACATCTTGTTGTTGTGATGTACAGTTGTGAGCAACTGTTTGTGGCCCCATGTCCATGGAGTTTTCTTGGCAGGAATACTGGAGTGGTTTGCCAGTTCCTACTCCAGGTGCCTACAGCACCTGGTATTCCCTGGTGGTCATCCATCCAAGTACTAGTCAGGCCCGACCCTGCTTAGCTTCCGAGATCAGGCAAGATTGGATGTGCTCAGGGCATCTAGGCATCTTGTACAACTTTAGACCTCTTTAAATAGAGGAAAGTTTGCCTGTTTGACAGCATGACCTCAAAGGTCATTTGCAGTTTTGCCTGCATGCCAAGAACCCTTTTAGCAACAAAAAAGCAGATGTTCTTACTGTCCAATATGTAGTTTGTAGCCCTGCTTCATTTTATTTCAGCTACTACAGTTGTTTTATACATGTACACAATCTTAAACCTTTGTCTTCATACATTGTGTGCCGAGATCCCACATATTCATTGCAGTTTCTAGCAAATATGCCTAGCTTCAACTAGATTAAAATGTGTATATCAGTGGCCTCTCTTGACTTCTCCCTCTCTCCCAGAATAGATAGAAAAACATTTTCAGACTGCAACTCATAGCCTCAGTCACCATGGTTGATCAAAATATAACCTCTCTAGTTGTTAAAGAGTGTGACTAGACATGAAGACTATTTCAAGTTTATTTAGGTCAATTCAAAGGCTCCTGTGGTAGTTAAATCGCTTTTGCTGTTTACACAGAATGTTTAATTATCCTGTGTGATTTTCAAGGTAAGAGTCCAAACTACACCTCAAATTGTAACACTTCACACCAGGGTCACCTCCTTGTAATTAACTCCACCCTCTTTCTTCCCTATATATAACCTCCCCATTATTTTGTTAAATGATATAGCACTGAATTGGTATAACAATGTGTCAAACTGCAGTGCTTGTCTGACATAGTGTCACACCGAAAAAGCATAATTTTAAAAAAGACACGAGTGCTCATTTTAGGGGAATGGTCTGACTGTAATGGATGAGAAACCCTTCAGCTTAACTATGTTATCTTATTAAGTATGTACATCCTCTTAAACTATGCACAGCTAATTGTGCACTGTTTTCCCTCTTATGGGTCCATATATTCCACCATAAAATTATACCTATAAAGAGGTAAAAATAGTTTCTAGAACTATGTAATGTACCATACCATTATTATTCCTTTGGACAGAGTGAATGCCCCTGTAAGGGAGACAGAAATTGGCAGTGGGAAAGAGTGATAATCAGAAAAAAATAAACATCCAATTTAATTACCGGATGAGGACTATGTAGAGATGTCCACAAAGTAATCTGTGCTGCTTTGTACAATGCTCATTGTGTGGCAACACAGGTGTTGTGCACCCCCCTCCTCCTCACACTGGCTGGCTGGCTCATTTGCTTTTTGTTGGGCACACCAGGGTTCTCCTTTTCTAGTGGTACCCCAATCTGGACAGGAGCTTTGGCTGCCTTTCCCAATTCCACCAGCAGCTGACCACTCAATGGCTGCAGAGGGAGAACCCTTACTCCGCCTCCTTAATAGGTGTCCATCTCTAAGACTTAGCTAAAGGTTTCAGGAGGTGGGTTAAGGAAGGCTTTGAAGGAGGAGAGGGCAAGGGAAGAGCATGCTATATATTCTCTAGGAGATTATTCTTGACATAAACAGGAGCACTGGAGAAAGGATACAATTATTTAAGTGGGTAGAAACAATTGGATGTCTAGTGTTGTTGTTGCAATGAAGGATGTACAGTACATAAGAGCATAAGAACACAGCCTTGCCGGAACAGGCCACAGCCCATCCAGTCCAGCATTCTGTCTCACATAGGGGTTCACCATTTGCTTCAGGTTAAGATTCCCTGAAAATGGTATTGACAGATATCCTGCCTATCTCTCCAACCCGGAGGTTGTCCTTAGGCATCCATAATGATATAGCCATTGATACCTTTGTTCTCCCTGAACTTGTCCAATCCTTTCTTAAAGCTGTCAAGGCTGACAGCTGTCACCACTTCTTCTGGCAGGGAGTTCCACAGACCAGTGATCCTCTGGGTGAAAAGGCACTTTCTCTTATTTGTTTGAGGTCTAGCACCCAAAAGTTTCATGGAGTGCCCCAGTAATGTATTAAAACATGGAGGTAGTGAGAGAATATGAAAGACAGCCATGAGAGGCTTTTAAGTTGAGATTTAGGAGTTGGTGCTGTGTAGCAGAATGAATAGGATACTGATGCAGGTGTTGAAGCAGGGTATCACATATGCTGAACAGCACAGCTGGTGGACTTTTACAGAGTCCTGGATAGATATGGGACACTTGAAGTGCCAGCGATGGAAGATCAGAGACAAAAGATTTGAGGAGTATGAATCAGTGTTTCCCAACCTTCTGCCTCCGTATGTTATTTGACTAGAACACCCAGAATTACTCACCTTTGACCATGTTGTGTATAGTTTCTGCACAAAAAATTGGAATCTGGTGAATAAATCTTTTTGTAGAGGTACTGGAAAGGAATGGTTGCAGTTCCAAAATACCTCCCCACTGAACCAATATGACAATGTTACAGACGGAAATTGAAAGTCAGGGTAGGATGAAAACTCGAACATAATGCCACAGTTTCAGCTTGATCAGTGGGCTGGATGGGAGAGAATGTACAAAGGGAAAACTTTGAAAGAAAGATAAGAACAGCCTTGCTGGAACAGGCCACAGTCCAGCATTCTGTCTCACACAGTGGCTCACCATTTGCTTCAGGGTATTCCCAAGCGGATGTCTTCACCTGCTTACAATTCCCTGCATATGGCACTGAGAGATATCTTGCCTATCTCCCCAATCCAAAGGTTATCCTTAGGCAACCGTAATGGTAGCCATTGATACCCTTGTTCCCCATGAACTTGTCCAATCCTTTCTTAAAGCTGTCAAGGCTGAAGGCTGTCACCACTTCTTCTGGCAGGACGTTCCACAGACCAGTGATCCTCTGGGTGAAAAAGTACTTTCTCTTATTTTTTTGAGGTCTAGCACCCAGAAGTTTCATGGAGTGCCCCCTAGTTCTAGTGTGTGATAGGGAAAATAGTTTTTCCTTATCCACTTTGTTCACACCATGTATGATTTTATAAACTTCCATCAGGTCACCTCTTAGGCATCCTTGTTCAAGAGTGAAGAGGCCCAGCTATTGCAGCCTCAGATGGTAAGGAAGGTTTTCCAGTCCCCTAATCATTCTGGTTGCCTTCCTCTGCACTTTTTCCATTTCCATAATATCCTTCTGGAGGTATGGTGCCCAGAACTGTACACAGTACTCCAGATGGCACCTCACCATAGATTTATAAAGAGGCAAAATTACACTTGCTGACTTATTTTCTATACCCTTCCTAATGATCTCTAGCATTGAATTTGCCTTTTTCACTGCTGCAGCATACTGGGTTGAACTTGACACCTTGATTGAGCTGTCCACCAGGACACCAAGGTCCCTTTCCTGGTTTGTTGGAGAGAGTTCTGACCCCATCCGTTTATAAATGTAATTGGGTTTGGGTTTTTTGCCCAATTCAAAGATAAGAGTAGCCGTGTAGCTAGATAGAGTGGTATATAAATTTAATAAATAAATAAAATATTATTAATGAAGTCCTCCTTTTGCTCACCTGTGCTCTTGACAGTTTTATCTTGCTTTACCTTTGTGGTGCACCTAAATGCAGTGCAGAAGTTTTGAATTAATTGTAGCTTGTTGTTTAACCCAAACCAGGAAATCATGGTTATCAGTTTGAAACAAACCAGAACCTTGCACTACAACCTCAGATCAGTTTAAGGTCCTATCTTGTGAAACTGGTAGCCATAATCTTTCAGTTTAAACAAAATTGGTACCTACGGCTAACTAAACACTTCCATGCTGCATAGAGAAGCACAACAGCAACTTTTGCGAGTGTCATTGATCTCTTAGCTTATTAAGTAAAGATTTGACCAAGTTAAAAGTATGAGGCAGCAATTAAGCCCCATAAGAGAACATGAGGCAACCAGAGGTAGAGAATTGTCTGAATCAGGGATGCTTTGCTTGAAGAGGTACGTGATCTTTCTTCTGTCCATCCAACTGTTTTGTTGCATTTAATCAAATTATATTTTGAGTGTTTTTCTCAAATGAAGGTGGTGGCCAACATTTCATTGTAGGTTGATTTTGAACAATCTATTTCTTAGTATTTTCACTCCAAAATCACAAGCAGAAAGGGATTGTTTTAGTAGGAAGCTGGTTAGCAGGGAAAGGATTAATCATCCTTTAGGGGGATGGGTGTTTCTCAAAAACTCTCCTGACTATGTAATGATTAGTGGGAACTGAGTCTCATAAAAGGAAAGATGAACTTTCAAGGAAAGTTCCAGGAAACATTAAGAGACTCAAAGAAAGAAAGAGAAACTGACTTTGGCAGATAAGGATAATGTAAGCTATAATGCAGCCTATTTGCTACTATATGAGACAGTACATTGGAGTGTGTGTGTGTGTGTGTGTGTGTGTGTGTGTTTGCAGATGACGTTACTGGGGGCTGGCAGATATCTACAGTGCCTACTTGGATAACAGCTGAAGGCAATGTTATGCCTTCAACATATGTTCATCTTATTCTGGTACCTAGTTTCCAAAATATTCACAAATAGGCTATGTCCTTTGGTGCAGTGTGCTAAAGTAGGTAAACAATGACTGGTTTAATATTCATATCCTGCTTTTCTAATGCAATGGGCATGAGGGGTAAAGCAAAATGGTAATCAAAACAGAATAAAATGGGTTTAAAGGGAATAAATACATTTTATAAGAATTACATGCAGTACATAGCACTCGCCCATTAAAAATCTGTGTCAGTAAACTGGAAAATCAAAGGTGACACTATCTTAGCTTGCTGAGAGGAGAACATCAGAGGTGAAACTAATTGCCATGTCTACTCCAGAATGTCATCTTCCAGCATGTGGGAACACGAGGCATCGTAGACTCTTCCCTCATGTTCCCACCAAACATGCCTCAGATGCATGTGGGAAAGAAGAACTTCTGCTGTGGTTCTTAAAAGTGGAACAGATTCATAAGTCATGTGGTCATACGAGTACGTTCCTCATATGTTTCCTTCTTATTCTTATATCTGGATTTTCTGCTTTTGAAAGCAGCTGACAGACATAATTAGAGCTAATTGACAACTACTCGGATAGCCTGGTTCCAAGCTGTGTAGAGCTTTATAGATCATAAATAGTGCTAAAACTGAGCCTAGAAACAGCTAGCATCCAGTGAAGATGCTGTAACGTGTCCATCACTTGGGAAGGAAAGGGTTGGAACACAGTAACTTTTGGTACAATTATTAATGCACATTCAGGCAGCCATTCTGACACTTGAAGCAAAACAGAATACACCACCATCTCCGTATAATCCGGCGAGGAGAAGGAATAGTTAGTAGAAGATAACTTTACAATTGGTATGATAAAGATAAATCATTTAAAGTGTTCATGCTTCCTAATTACAATAACCCTTTGTGGGTTGAAAGTATACCGATCCATGCTATAGATGCTGAAGTCAATGTAGCAAGTTGTAGTCCAGCAATGAAAATATTTATCTGATCTGATAAATATAATATAATGATATTTGTTCTAGGACAAAAATGTGGAGAAGGAGAACAAGAACTAACAATTTTGAGGTAGAAATGGCTACAGTGAATACAACTTACTGCCAAAAGAGGAAAATGTTTTGAACCCTTGTTTTATTTTTAAAACACACTTCTTTTTTTCTTCCAGACTACCAAAAACACAGACTTCAAGGTAACTGCAGCTTAAGAAGCAGATACAATCCCTCATCTTGATATTTCTGTCTTGCTGCAGTGAACTACAAAGAGAAATTTTATGGTAAGTGTATTTATTTTTAATTTCATTTGTTTAAAGTTAGAAGAGAAGCATTATCTGTTAAGGCCAAGCACCCTTTCAAACGCAGTGCACCACTGGCTGAGCATTATATGAATGAACCGCTGTGAGACTCAGGGTGTGATCACATGGAGAAAGATCGCAATATGGCCCTACTTCAAGCTGGATCTTTTGGTTCTAGCTGTAGGGCTTCTGTTTTGAGGGTCTGGGCTGGAGTGATTCCCAGACAAACAGAAGAGTTGCTTTAAGAGAGAGCACTTCCTTTCATGTGACCTTTTCTGGTGCAATCAAGTGCTGACAGCGCCATCAGTCCCAGCAAAATCATTTCCCCTCTCTTGTTTGGGCTTGAGCCCTTTTTGGCAGCTACCCTCTTTTTCCTCCACCTTAGTTCCTAGTATTATCTGAAGAGGGAGGAATCTCTGTCCTCAGGGCTTCCACATGTAGAGAGATGAATTTTCTAGGTCTAGGTCTAGACTGATCTGTCGGTTCATAGGGTAAGAACAACTATTTCATGAATGTTTAAGTATGGTGATTGGAGGAATCCTTTGTCTCTTTTAATCTGAGTAGAATTCTGTATTACATTTGAATTGGGAAGACCTCTACAGTGGTGTCTCCTAAGGCGAATTTAATTCGTTCCACGTGTCAATTCGTTTTGTGAAAAATTAGTCTTAAGAGGCACAGTTTCCCATAGGGATGCATGGGGAACCAATTAATCCATTCCAGAGTTAATCCGTTTCAATGCATTTCTAAGGGAAGGCTTGGGCTCCATTCACAAAGCCCTTTAAAGAGCTCCGCATACGGAGCCCAAGCCGAAGGGGGGGCAGTGTCTGCTTTGATTGTGGCTTTCCCCGACCATGTAGCACCTGTGGATCAAGAAAGCTAAGATGGAAGGCTAGGTGTTTGAGTTTCCCACGCCCGTAACACCCTTGGGTTATGGGTTTGTGAAATTGAAACGCCTACCCCATAAGACAGATTTTTCGCAAGACATTCAGTAGCCAAACTGTTGTCTTGCAAACCATGCCTATTCCGGAAAATTTCAATTGTCTTACAAAGAATTCATCTTATGGGGCATTCGTCTTGCAAGGTACTACTGTTCTAAAGAAGAACTGGAGAACTCCAGTTTCTTAAGATTTTTCCCCCCTTTCAAATCCAGGAAATTATTTGGAAAATAGCAACCAATCTTCCAAGTCACCATCATGTAGACACTCATATGTGAATTTATCCTCAACAAATTTAGCTGTTTCTTGCCTCCAAATAAGTGTATGTTGGGTTGGATTTTAGTTCCAGTGCCTCTCACAAATGCTGTGAGGTCATCTCATACCTGAGGACATCAAAACTAGTTTGTATTGCGTATATTGATATATTTACCTGTGTATATGTCAAAAACCAAAATAAAAGAAAAAAGAAAGAAAAAAGAACGGGAAAAAAACCATGCTGAAAATAACATTTTCTCCCCCTTGATCCAGAGGACAAGACCAAACCAGTGGTTTCAAAGCAAGGCAGATCTCAACTAAATATTAGGAAGAATTTCCTAATGGTAAGAACTGCTTGGCAGTAGAATGAACTTCCTCAAAGGATTCTGGGCTGTCCCTCATCAAAGGTATTTAAACAGGTTGAATGGCCATTTGTCTGGAATGCTGTGTCTGTCAGGGTATGGACTAGATCACTTTTAGAATCATTTCCAGTTCTACAATTCTGTGGCCAGAATCCTGTTAGGTTATTTAATTGTGGAATACCAGCTGTGTAGCTCTAAAAAAAATACTCCTTTCTATTTGTGGATTTTCACACTTCCATGGGATTCTGTCTTATGATTTGGAGGCAACCAATTATAATGCATGTGTGTAATAAGATCAACTGCATGAATCAACTCCACAAACTTGGGCAAAACTGGAAATGCAATAAAGGTACATTTTATATGTTTGGTCCTGATTCACAGTTGTATAGGTTGGGAAAGGGTTAGCTGGAAAAGAGCCAATATATGCCAGTCTGATGATGCTTGTCCATCTGGATTAAGATTAGTATTGTGTTGGGCACAAAATCCATTTTCCAAATGTCACAAGGAAGAAGGTCTGAGACAAGAAGCAGGCATTCCTTGAATTCATATGCAAGGAATAAACACACCACACCCCAAGCAACCCATTTTCAGCACAATCAAGATGTCTTTCCCTTTAAAGAAAAGCTCCCCATTTCTCATGGTCCTTAAGCAGGCAAAGCATGGAGGACAAAGTTGTGTAACAGTCTTGGAAAACACTATAGAAATCTTCTCTGCCTCTCACCTTTGGAGGGAAATATGAAAAGTTTTGCATTTCTTTTTTGCATGTTGTGAGGAAGCACGGTGTGTCAGTGATGCCTTATGAGGGCTAAAAACCCTTTCAAGGCATTGCTGAAAAGTTAGCAACAATTTAAAAGAAATGCAAAAATTCCTGTCTCTTGCCCTTCAAAGGTAATCAGCAAGAAAGCTTCCCATTTCTGAAGATCACTAAGTGGACCTCAGAGGGACAGCCTCTCAGCCACTTTGATTTCATCCCAGGAAAAGAGAGTGGCCCTCCCAAATTTAAAAAAGAATAGCTCCTAATAGGGAACCAAAAGGTAGCTGGCTGATTCATGGAGCCGCTTGTATTTTGCGGTTACCAGGAGAAAGAGTGAACCAGCCCATCAGCACAGTGGATCAAATTGCAGGACAAAACCTCACATAGTCACACCCTTAGTTTGGATCCAGCCGAGTCTGTCCCTGTATGCAGCATGTCCTGCATGTGCTAGCAAGTTCCATTGTGTTGGGCAGTGCTTTCTCCCTCGTGTGCTTATATAACGGCTGGAGTGTGGGCGACAACTAGGATATCTGCAAGGGGGCCAGGACCAGGGTGTTCCCAGAAGCCAAGAGTGTGGTCAGCCAGTCCAAATTCAAGATTCATAGAGAAGATTGTCAGCCAGTCCAAGTTCAAGATTCACACAAACACAGCCTGACAGGGTGCAGGATGCCGAACAGGAAGACTTGCAGAGCAGCAGAGTTCTGGGAAGGATCAAGATAACAGAGCCGAAGCTTCTGGGGTCCAAGGTCTCACAAGGGAGTGCCAGCTACTAGAGTTATGCCAGTAGGATGCCCACCAGCTGTACTCCCTGCTTGCCTCAGCCTGAGTGGGGGCTGATTCTGCAAGGAGCCAGAGTCATTCAGCCCTGATCCTGACAGTTTATAGTCATAGCCTTAATATGTATTATGAAATTAATGTTGTTTGAAACAACTCTGTGAGTAGGAATGCTCATCCCCAGTGTATCCATAACTACTATTTTTTTTAGGTGCAGGTAAAATCAGTTTCATTTGGGTTGGTTCCAGGGTGTGTGATCACTGGGATGAAACCAAAGCGGCAGGTTAGCTGCCCCTTTGCTGTAGCCACTTAACATAAGCATCGACATGTAGTTTGCTCTCAAGTTTGTGTGTTTGTTTGTTTGAAGCTTTGCAGGAAAATAGGCAGACCCAAACACAAGTCTGGCTGGTGGGAAGGCAGATGTTAGCTGGAGGATGGCAAACCTATCCCAAAGAGTACCTGACGTTAATTGTCTAATTATTAATAAACAATTACTGGGTGGGGGTGTGTTTGCATTTTTTCTCTTTCAAGCTATAACTAAAAGACATTTTTCCTTGTGTTTCAGGTAAACCTAAACCATGGAGGGACTTCTGCATTATATAAATCCAGCACATGCTATTTCTCTCCTGAGTGCTTTAAATGAGAAACGTCTTAAAGGGCAACTCTGTGATGTTGTTCTTATAGTAGGAGACCAAAAGTTTCGAGCTCATAAAAATGTTCTGGCTGCCAGCAGTGAATACTTTCAGACTCTCTTCACTAAAAAAGAAAATGAGTCTCAAACAGTTTTTCAACTTGACTTCTGTGAACCAGATACCTTTGACAATGTATTAAACTACATTTACTCGTCATCTTTGTTTGTTGAGAAAAGCAGCCTTGCTGGAGTACAAGAAGTGGGATACAGTCTTGGGATTTCCTTTCTCACCAATATTGTTTCCAGAAGCCCTCAAGTTCCTTTGCCGGCGTGTCCCATTAAAAAAATACTGCTCCACGAGGAAGATGAAAGCAACTCACAGAAAAGGAGTGTCATCGTTTGTCAGACCAAAAATGAAACACAGGGGGGAAATGTTGTTCAAGGCCCACATGACATAAGCCATAGCTCTAAACCCCTGTCCTCAGTGGAGGTCAAAACGAAGAGGCCACAAGTAACACAGCCAACCGAGTTTTTGCATAGTTTATCACTAAGCGAAAGGCGATGGCTGAGAGACGGTTCTTTAAGACACTCAAAGTCTCATGAAACTTCAAGTGCAGTGGACGATCAAAGCAGAACTAAAAGGAATACAATTTTATCCCAGAAACCATTTGCAGACAAAGAGATGGTTGCAGATGAACCATTAGGAAGTGAAAACCTCCTCAGGGCAAAGGCAACAGAAGTGCCATTAAAAAGGCCTTGTCCGCCAGTCATGCCTCTCTGTAGTTCATCAGAATCTACATTTTTACTGAGTGAAACTGGAAAAGGAGCTGGTGCAGGAGAAGACAGGAATTTGTTGTACTACTCAAAGTTAGGATTAGTGATCCCATCTAGGGTTGCTGGTCCTGAAAACCAAAGTGTCGACCGGAGCGGACCACTTGTAAAAAGTCTCCTTCGAAGGTCATTGTCTATGGATAGTCAAGTTCCTGTTTACTCTTCTTCTGTTGACCTGAAACTTTCCCAAGGATCTACAGTGGTGAACAAAACACAAGGGAGAACTTTAAATGTGATGCCGCCAAATATGTCTGTAAACGATTCTTCAGAGAAGGCAGCTCGTGATGACACGACACAGGTAATGCATCCACATCGCCTTCGTTCCTTTAGTGCATCCCAGTCCACAGAGAGGGGGGTCAGTTCTCCTCTTAGGGAAATGCGGATAAAAACTGAACCTAGCAGCCCACTGTCAGATCCTTCTGAAATAATAAGAATTACAGTGGGGGATGCTTCATCTGGCAATAAACACAGCCCTTTTAAAACGGAAGACGATTTTAGGGATCTCAGTAGGCTTCCAGCTAAAAGACGGTTTCAAGCAGACAGAAGGATGCCACTCAAAAAAATTAAAGTGGATGAACATGTTCCCCCTGGATCAGAGGACAATTCTGAGGAAAAGTCAGATCCTACACAGCTTGCTGACTACCCAGATTCGGACATCAGCAAAGACGAATGTAGTGAACTAGAAGAAACAAAGCCAAATAAAAAGTTTAAGTGCAAACACTGCCTTAAGATTTTCAGATCAACGGCAGGCCTTCATCGTCATGTCAACATGTACCATAACCCTGAAAAACCCTATGCTTGCGATATTTGTCATAAGAGGTTCCACACAAACTTCAAAGTGTGGACACACTGCCAGACACAGCACGGGATTGTGAAGAACCCTTCACCTGCTTCTAGTTCACACACTGTTCTGGATGAAAAATTCCAAAGGAAATTGATTGATATAGTGAGAGAGCGAGAGATTAAAAAGGCTCTCATTGTAAAACTAAGGCGTGGCAAGCAGGGACAGGCTGGTTCACAAGCGCAGCAAGTCATTAAAAGAAACCTGAGGTCGAGAACCAGAGGAGCCTACATTTGTACCTACTGTGGGAAGGCGTATCGCTTCCTCTCACAGTTTAAGCAGCACATAAAAATGCACCCAGGGGAAAGAACAGTTGGAGGAAATAGGGCTCTTAAACCAAAAGAGGATCCCCGCATTGAGAGCCCGGTAGAAAATAAAAAAGTTTACCAGTGTCGTCTTTGTAACGCTAAACTTTCCTCTCTTATTGAACAGGGAAACCATGAGCGGCTCTGTCGGAACGCAACCGTTTGTCCTTACTGCAGCCTTCGATTTTCTTCTCTAGAGCTGAAGCATGGGCATGAAATCACATGTGAATACAAGAAGCTTACCTGCCTGGAATGTATGCGCACTTTCAAATCTTCCTTCAGCATTTGGCGTCACCAAGTTGAAGTCCACAATCAAAATACTATGGCTCCGACAGAGAATTTTTCTTTACCAGTTCTTGAACACAACGGCGAACCAGGTAGCGCGTCAAGGCTGCTTTCCCAGTCGGAAGCTAACAAAGCTAACAACTTGGTGGCTGCCAAAGAAGACAGCGTATTCAGTGATTCTTCCGAGCAAATTAATTTTGATTCCGAAGACTCCTCGTGCCACCCTGAAGACCTCAGTGTTTCCAAACAGTTTAAACTTCAGATTAAAGAAGAACCTGCCGATGACGTGGAGGAGGAGGTCTCTGAAGGGAACCAGGAGTCCAAGGAGGCAGTGGCTACCAAAGATGCTGGTTTGTGGCCCTGTGAAAAATGTGGGAAAATATTTACCGTACACAAGCAGCTCGAGCGTCACCAAGAGCTCTTGTGCTCGGTGAAGCCCTTCATTTGCCACGTGTGCAACAAGGCCTTCCGAACCAACTTCCGCCTGTGGAGCCATTTCCAGTCCCACATGACACAAGCCACCGAGGACACTGTACACAAAGGACCTGACACTGGTGGGTCAGCCAATTCCCCCTCCCCTCCCCCTTTGCCTCCACCTCCACCCCTGCCCAAAATCCAGCCTTTGGAACCTGATAGTCCGACAGGCTTGTCAGAAACCGCCTCAGCTACCGAGAAATTATTTGCTCCACAGGAATCTGACACGCTCTTCTATCACGCTCCACCACTTTCAGCCATCACCTTCAAAAGACAGTACATGTGCAAACTCTGCCATAGGACATTTAAAACTGCCTTTAGTCTTTGGAGCCATGAGCAGACACATAATTGAAAACCGTTAAGAGTGCCTATAAGGAGGTTTTTTTTTTAAAAAAATGTGCTAAATCCCCATGATGCATTTGAATTTGCATCATTGAAATGAAATTTATGGCCATACACAAAGGGACAACAACCCCGAACAATTAAAAGTTGAAGTTTCTGAGGCTGCTTTGGTTGTGGAGTGTAAGGTAAAGTAAATATTTTACTGGTAGAGTAAATTGCTCACACTTTCAGGCTTGGTGGTCTTGGATTTCCTAGTTATACAGTAATTACATTTATTAAAATTTGGTTAATTCTTCCTTTATGTGAGACTGGTATACAGTAGATGGCTTCTTATTCAAAGAAGCAGGAGCTTTGGAGTACAGTAATGAGAATCTTGAAACTAATTTTGTTGTATTCATGGAGCTCAACTCTCTGATGAACTCCATATACATATTATTTCATTTGAGGTTAAAGAGAAAATAGTTTGAGGGCCTTGTGTTGACCTTGATCAAATTGAATCCTAGCAATAATAAATAAAACCTCATTTCTACTAACTTGACCATTATTGAAAACTTGTATTAATATGGGGCTTTTTGTTACTAGTATTTTCTGTATGGATATAGTGCAAGGTGCAGTACAACTTGAGTTTAGCAATATGGGAATATTTGAACTTTTATATAAAAAGTAGCAGACTACATGCCTGCCTCCTGCTATTTTGAAGATGTTTTGAAGAGTGTAGGAACAAAGTACACAGCTTTATTTGATCCTCAGAGGCAGATATTCTATAGAATATTTTGGTAATGAAAGTTATTGGATGAGCAACAGCAGGCAGCTGAAATCCTAATGCAAATAGCATTACCTTTAACATGAAACAGTATTGAGTTTGTGTCAAAATTAAGGTGTGGTCTGTTCCTTCTTGATGTGTGTTGGTGTGGATGTGTTTTAATGCAATGGAATATATGAATATGCTAGCTGTGCAAATGAAGTGCAAGTATAGTATTGCCTACTGACCAGAATCCCATTGGTTAACCGTGTCATTGTAAATATAGTGGTATAAACTGCAGCAGTTGCCACTAATTAATAAGTTTCCAGTTGCTAATTGCTTGAGTTGGTGCCTGATGAGGGACACGACTGGCTGCTAATGAGTTGGTGGTAATTTAGTGCAGCACTGTACACCCTTGTACTTGATGCCAGTGCTGCTAGCCAGTAGGATTCCTAGCATTCATTAAGTGACAGTAGTGAGCTCTGCCAAGACAGCAAAAAAAAAAATGAATAAAAAGTTCAGGTGTAAATATTTACATATGTATAAATAAGTAAAAAATAAAAAATAAATTAAATATACCTTTCTCAGAATAAAGTGGGAAATGTTGTATTTCACAAATACAAGATCCACAATAAAGGGAATGTTTCTGTCGTGTATCATAATTTGAGCATATTTTGGTTTGTTCATTTGTTTGAAAGAATAGTTAAAATATTTGAGCTACAATTAAGTGTGCTTAAGATCACTGATTTCAGTGGGTGCAATCATACCTAACCATTCTTGATTGTGGCATTTGACTGCTTCTTGTTAAGAGGAGGAAAAGCTCAGTCACTCCAGTGCATATTCCTCCCGCCTACTCATGTACCTGTTGGCAAGTTGCTTGCTTCTTCCAAAGATCACAGTGCTCTCAGATGTTTGCAAAATTTTCAGCCTACAATAGGGGTCCTCATGCATTTATTTCTCCCATAGAAATGAATGGAGAAGCCGTTCCTGGGCGGCAGACTGGACGATCATGCTGATAGTCTTACAGCTGAGAAGGATGGATGAAGTGGGGCAGGATGGATAAAGTGCAGATGGGGATCTATATGGAACCCACACCCACGAAAATTGCAGAAATTTTTAAAAATGCTCAGAAAGGCCCCTCGTGTTCTTTATGGGTTAGTGGACAATTGTGCCATGTTTTTTTTTGGGGGGGGACCACTTGGGCCTTCCTATTCCCATTGTTTTAGGAAGAAAACACTTTGGGTCACCCAAGGATCAGGCTAGCTTTAAAAGAAAGATAGTTGTTGCGAGTTTTTCGGTCTGTTTGGCCGTGTTCTGGAAGTTTTTCTTCCTGACATTTTGCCAGACTCTGTAGCTGGCATCTTCAGAGGAGAAGGAGCTCAGCAGGGAACAAGGAGTGTCTCTCTGTGCTCTGGGGCACAGAGAATACATTTAACAGAAAGCTTTTTTTAAAAAAATGTTGGGAACATGGTGATGCAGGGATGGGCATCTCAGTGCAGCAGACTTTTGTCCCTAAATGACAAGATTACAGTAATTAAATAGTTATCTGTGAGAAACTTCTTTAAATGTCCTTTCCTGCCAAAGAATGCAAACTGAAATCTGGCCTACAGCTAGTAGCATTTCAGAGTATAAATAGGGCTGCATTAGAGTGAAAATGGGGAGGGGGGGTGAAAGCTGCAGATGAATAAAATATAGCTCTTCATCTGTCTCCCTTTGTTATTGTGAGATCAAACAGCAGTGTTTGGTATTTATCTGCGGACCAGGATAATTTGAGATTTCATTCATGCTATTTTTGAGGCAATAATGGGAACTTTGTTACCAAGGTTGTATAAAGCAGAAATAATCACCTGCACTTCAATTCTGAATGGATTTATTTTGGAAGAATTCTGCTGATATCAATGGAATCTATTTCCAGTGTAAATGCAGTTCTACTAACAGCTTCCTATGAGTCTTATGACTTGAAATTAAGCCCTAAAAATAGCAACAGTGATCTGTTTTGTCTCCTATGTATATAAATATGTTTTCAGAAAAACAGTTCTATGCCGCTATTGTAGCAAGCTGTTTTAAAAACTTGGCAGTGCTTTGAAAGGAGATTCTTAGCAGGTGGGAGACCCGCTCTTCAGAAAAGTGAATAACCTCCCCACTCGCCCCCCAAAAACAAATACTGTACAGGTGGATATAGTTTTTTCAAGCACGAAAAAGCAGCTTTAGAAGCATGAAAGGTGTGCCGTGTTTTGGCCTTCCTTTCCATTTTCCACATGAACTCCCACCTAGTAGTGGAGAGTTTTGAATTCTCTGTATGTTTTGGATTACGAGTTAGGGCAGCTCCCTGCTATTGGCTGGCTGGGATATATGGGAGCAGAATTTTAAGAACACCTGGAACACCAAAGTTTCCTCACCCCTGTTTTAAGGCACTAGGTGGATTTAATGTGGGAGGCTGATACTGAGCCTTGCACAGGAAAGAATGCCCCATGTAGAACTCTTGGGATCACGAAGTGTGACTGACTCTTTTGCTAGTTCTGCCAAACTCTTCCATCACTAGAGACAGCCTGGTGCAGCCAGCTGCAGGCATGCTAGGCAGCTGAGACATCCAGTGGCTCAGCAGCTGTTTTGTAAAAAAAAAGTGAGGCTCCTGAAGGTGACTCTAAAACAGACTACACCTTCTGGTAAGAAGGAACAAGATGCTGCGTGCTTTTCCAGCTGGGAAGCTGTTGTCGTTTTTAAGGCTAGCCACTAATGCTGGCACTGGTTCTTGTGCAGCTTCTGCAGGGACCTGGCTCTCAAGTGCCTGTAGTTTATTTGGGATCTAGCTGCTTACACTGGTAGTGGAGAAGGATTCATCCCAGTTGAATGAAAAAGGCATGGGAATGTTTCATATAACTGATAAAAACTGAACACTTCAGGTAGATTTTTTTTTGGATGTTCAGTCAGGGGCTTGCTTAATGTTTTGCAACACAAACACATTCATGTTTACTAAGAAGTCCAGTAAGGTAAACTGGGGCTTCATCCCAAGTATAATAAGGACTGCAGCCTTTATCTTGGGTTGTATTTATCATTATTTTTTTTTAAAAAAATGAAGTTTATCAATTAATAGTACTGAAGAATTTGTGTTACATGGTGCTGCTCTTAGTCTTTCAGAAACATTTGTGGTAGCCAAGTTTGCAGTGACAAATATCTTAGTACCTTCTCAAACAAGTTGTAAGATGTTTATTCTTATTTGTAGAAGTTAAATGATTTACTATAGTAATATATTTTGCAAGGTACCTGCTTTTAGAAGGAGATTCATTGACAGTCTTTAAACATAGGAACTTGCTACAGTTGTTTTCTTCCCTAGGGTTGGGGTCGGGGAGAGCTGGTATTTTTCATCAAGAGCCTGGAGCCACAACAGCTGAAAATAGTGATCAAAGATTCATTTTAATTCCAGATTGACATAAATCATCGAGAAGGGTTTGAATATACCTGGCACTTTTGTTTAAATGACGTGGGAACCACTGCTATGTTTACATTCAATCATGTTTTATTACATACTTTTAAATGCTTAGGTTTCTGCTTGTATAGGATCTTTTCACTACAAAACAGCAGTCCTTGCTATCATAGCACTTTCACCAAAAATTATAAATTTGAACTAGGTAATATGGGGGCACAGTCAGCAGAAATAGGAAGAGTATTATTTCTGGTTACTGTGGTAAGTGGAATTTGTGCTGATAATATCTATGTTCCTTTCATGTAAGGCAGGGGTGCCCAAACTTTTTGTAAGGAGGGCCAGATTTGGTGGCTGAGAATGTGTCAGGGGCCGGTTGCTTCACAAGGTTCCCAGTGATGTCAGTGGCGGTGCCCCCCGCGCGCGCCCAGCCTCACATAGTTGCCGGCGGTGCCAGTGGCAGCAGCCTGTGCGATGGCTGGCCGGCCGGCCGGCCCAGCCCCACAAGCTTCCTGGCAGTGCTGGTGGTGGTGGCCCGACCCCTCGCCCGCCCATCCAGCCCTACAATCTTATGCTCACCGGCCGGCCGGCCTGCCCAGCCCCTAAAGCTTCCTGGCAGTGTAAGTGTTGGCAGAAGATTTTTTTTTAAATGGGGTGAAGGAGGGGGAGGGAGGGGTGGGCCGGCCAGCCATGGGCCACTCAGAATGGCCTGACGGGCCGGATTTGCCCCCCCCCCCCCGGGCCGGACTTTGGGCAGGCCTGATGTAAGGGGTGCCTCTGCAAAGGTGTGTGCCTGACAGTAACCATGGTTATGCAGGTGTAAAGGAAAAGGAGAAAGACAATCCCAGAGATTTTCTGATGGTCTGAACACAAAGTATTATACAGTGGTCCTCCGCTATATTGCGGTTCATATACTGTGGTCCTGCTATATTGCGGGACCGCAGTATATGAAAAAGGCGTTTCAGGCCTCCCTTACTTACTGGTGTTGCCCCAAACGGGCCTGTGAGGGCCTTCCTGAGTCTTCTGGAGGCCCCCAAAGGCCCGTGAAGGCCCTTGCAGACCAATTTGGGGCAGCACCAGGCTGAGGGTAAATACAAAAGCGCCCAGCTAGGCGCCTCAGGCCTGATCTGACCTGCATCCGCATATCGTGGATTTTCAATTATCGTGGGTCGGGTTGGGTCCCTAACCCCCGCAATAGGCGGGGGACCACTGTATAAGCAACCTCACTGATAAAATCTTCTTGCAGCCATTCTGATCCCTACCGAGCCAGGTATAGAGATGTAATTTGCTTCTGTGGCCTGAAATTTGTATCGCTTCCTTTTTCACACAATGGCTCCTGTGTCTTTAAACACCCCTCTGAAGGTTGAACATTTAGTGGGTGAGCATTTCACCAGCACCGTCAGCATGCTGGGCACAGCTTCACCTGTTGAGTTTCTGCTTGCAAAACTTGCTAAAAACAAGTTTTTCCCAACCCTAGGGAAGGAAGACAAACATACTGTAACTGCCCAGAGTAGCCTTGCTGCTAGATGGGCGGTATAGAAATCAAATAAATAAATAAATCTTTCAACAGAATACTTGGTTTATACCTAAACAGGGAAATTTAGAAATGTCAACAAGCACTACAGTGAATGTAGTAAGATAATAAACACCAGATTTTAAAAGTCTGCTAGTTTTTTTAATGAAATAGGGCTTTCCTTTACATCAACAACCTACTATTTGCATTAAATGTATTTTTCTAGGTGTGAATGTTGTACATTTTTTTAAAAAAACTTCTTCTTAATGATATTTGGAAACAAACCCTGCCTCTTAGAGTTTTTGCAAATGTTTAGATTGACATTTTTCTATAATATTTTATTCAATACTTTCAAACCTCCAAGAGTGTTTGATTTGGCTGAACATAGAATAAATATACTTCCATTTAAAGATTAATATATGTTTTAAAGTTATAAATTATGGAAGATACTATTATATTTCCAAGGTATATATTTAGTTTGACCATAATAAGAATATAAAAGAAAATTTCTTTACCATGTTTAATTTTGAAGTGATAGAAGGAAAATACTGAAATGTTCTAATCCTGTAAGAAGGCAGTGCTCTGGCCTTTTTCTTATCAAGATATTTTCACAATTCTTCAAAAATGTAGAGTTTTATAATATTGCATGTAAAACATAGGCTGGTTTGCAATGTACACTTTTATTTTGGACTATTGGAATTGACAAAATTAAGTCCATTTTCACATCAGTAAGTAAATTAGAATTTCATGTCAAGACGAAGAAAAGAGCCCCATGAAATTAAAATAATTTATTTCAAGCTCACTAAATAGATGGAGCAAATGTTCTTCTGCAGATCTCTGCAGATGGATGTTAAATTCTGTAGACATTTAAAAAATTCTGATCAAGTGTTTTGTTAAGCTCTGTCCATTGATCATTCTAAAGAGCTGCAGAAAACTTTCAGTGCACTAGTTATTTTAAGAGCTTAGTACGGTGATATTAAAAATGTACTAAGGAAGTATTTTAATTAATTATATTTTTTAACAGGGAAGGGAACATTTCAGAAAAGGGTCTTTATGGATTCTTAATCGATCAGTTGTAGTCCCAACAATTTTGATAAAGCTGACTTTCAAGTCTTTAGAAATGCAGCCTGAGTTCTTGCCCCTCCCCCGCCCCAATGCAAGCATTGTAATACTGTGTATAAGCCATTTGCTTTGGGGTAGCTGTGTTTAGTTCAATGAGATTGCTTCTATAGGTTATCCTCAAGTTTGCACCACTGGAAGCCTTTCCTATATTTACTATATTTGCTACTTTTCTATGTTTGTACTCGTTCTGTTTGTCCCAACTTATGATAGCATTTCCTGGGTTGTAAAGCAGAAATTGTGAGTGAATGAAAGTCTCGTACTATTTTAGCATGGCCACTTGGCATATTGCAAAGGATGAATATGTACGCAGTGAAATATTTCAGTAATTCCCAGAGCTAAGAAAATCCAAAATAAGTTCTACTTTGCAAAATGGTCAACCCCAAAAGCTAGGACTTTTCATTCCAAACTTCATAGCATCTTTAAAAATTACTTGGGGGGTTGTTCACCCTATGTTTTTTCAAATTTGGCACCACCCTCAAAGTCCTGATACAATTTAGATACATGTTTCTTAAGAAGTGAAAGCCACTTTCACATAGTCATATCTAGCTAAAGATATCTTGCTAATTTCTGAATCTAAAAAGCCTGCCAGCTCTGTTTATCAGGGACCTAGGGAGATGTATTTTCCCAAGTACCAATGCCTCTGTGACACTTCATTCAGTGTTGTGGTGGCGGAGTACATATCCAAACTAAATCCTTGCTTTTTGCCTGCTTTGTTCAGTAACATTGTTTACATTTCATTGTTTGAATGCTGGGGTGTGGGGGGACAGAAGTAAAAACAGATTACTTTCTCCGGCAGTGACAATGCATCATGTTTATAAATTCTGAACCCTGTTGCAACTGTTTGATCTTTTTATTGCCATGCTGTTAAAATTCTCTTTATGACTTAGATTTCACTTTAAAGCAGAGGATAATGAACATCCTAGTGTCTTGCAGTCCTGATGTTGTTGGGCTGCAAGCTACAAAATTCCTCTCTGTTGGCTATGCCAGCTGCAACTGATGAGGACTGGAGTCTAGCAGTGTCAGGTAGATGACATACTGCAGCCCTCTAACTGTAAAGGAACACTCAATATATGCACTCCCTAAGGTCCTTGACTGTTACCACTATATAATGCGTGTGTGTTTGTGAAATATTTAAAAGTTGACTTCCTGTGGTGATAGCATTTATCTTGACAGAAGGGCCCTTGATGTAAAACTTGCTTCTAAGTAAATGTGTTTCTAATTACAGTTTCAGCAGTTGCACAGTAAAGCAATTGGAGGTCTAGACATATTTTGATTTTTTTATCTTGAAATAACTCTGGATTCTGAATAGTGTGGATTGCACCAAGTTTGTGATTTTGTTGTTGTGTTGAATTTTATTGCACTTAGATGATGGCACACGCAATTTCCTTTCAAGTGTCTATGAACTGGTGGTGGTTCTTTTTGCAGACAACTATTAATCAAAAATGGCTAGAACATGTGTTTTGAAAGCAATTTAACAAAATATTCCGTTTCTTGTTAGCAAGGCAGTTGCCTTTGCCACCACCTACATATAAGGACTAAAATTCTCTTGAAGTTGCTTTTTGATTTTTAACTGAGGATATAAAACATACATTCAACATATCTTTTCTCTTGAAGTTAAAGATATAAAACATACATTCAAAATGTCTGGATTTTTATTATGTATATCTTGTACACATTATATACTGGTTTAATACACATATGTCAAGTTTTAAGTATGAATCCATTTAACTTTTTAAGGACTGAATTCCTAGTTCCAAAATTCTTCTTTTAATGTAATGTTTGCTGCTTTGTATTACTTTTCTACTGTATGCTTTCTTTATCTAGATCTTTATTAAGAACATTTGGAGTAAAATAAACTTGTTATTTTGAGTGATTCTGTCTCATGTGGACCCTGATATAATGTATCATTACTTGAGATGCCATTTCATGGAAGTAAAGCAATTTGATTGCAGTGGAACTTGAGCTTTCACTATTTAAGCTTTCAGGCACACAAAATCTAAATTGGTACATGTGGCCCAATCTTATACGTGCCTATGTGGAAGTAAATCTCATGGAATTCTGTGTGACCAATAGCTTGAGCCTCTTTTTGTCTACCCTGAACTAAGTCCTGCTGAATTCATTTGGATTTACTGTGAGGCAGGGCTCTAATTAGGCTGCTGGAGTTTTACCTAAAGACAGCAAATCTAGTCTATTGAGAGACAAAGGGAAATGAATAGTACCACCTTTCAGGTTTGTTCACTTTTAGGGGATGTCTTTTGCTGCTTTAGGCAGAAAGCAACTTTCCACTTCCCTTGCCAAATAATATGACAGAGTAGCATCCATCTAACTAGAGGTTTATGTGTCTAAATTTTTTTAAAAAACAAGGCATTGATGCACCTTCTGCCCTGGCAGACAATAAGAAAGTCTTGCATTGCTGTGGCATCCCATGCCCAAGGAAGAGGGGGAAATGATAACAGTTGTGGTGTGTTGTTACAGTTCTTACCAACTCTTCATGACTCCATATCCATGAACTTTCCTTGGCAGGAATACTGGAGTGGTTTGCCAGTTCCTACTCCAGGCGCCTACAGCACCTGGTATTCGTTGGAGGTCTCCCATCCAAGTACTAACCAGGGCCGACCCTGCTTAGCTTCCGAAATCGGGCGAGATTGGATGTGGTAGCCCTGGTCCGAAATCGGGTGAGATAACATCTGTGGTAGCCCTGGTCATACCTCCCAAGACAAAGGAGGGGCTGTCAATACCCAACAGCATCAGATCTCTTCCCACATGTCTGGCTGTGAGGGTCTTCAAAGCGAAGTCCTCTGGGGAAAGTTTCTATGAATATTGAATGTGTGGGCAATCTGCTTGAAAGAAGGCTCTTTGGGCCACTCCTGCATTCCGGGAGAGGTTGTGCTTCCTTTCCCCATAGCTCCCCTAGCTGTCCAGACTAGCTAGATTGAACGTAGAACCAAGGTGGGCAAGGAAAGCTACTCAAGCAACTGGATACACTACTTGAGTGAGTCTGGGGTGGTGGTGGTGGTGGTGAAGAGGTCCTATTTGGAATTGGAAGGAGGAAGAAGGTGACTGGATGGACAGGCAGAGGATTGCTTTAAGAGGGGTTTCTCTGAACACAACATGGAGTGCAAGCAGGCATTATTCAGTAGAGAGCTAATTTAGATGGGAAGGACGAGGTGAGGAAATGGCCACTGTATTTGGAAATAGTGGTGAGAACAAACTACAGGGAGGAGTGGTCAGTTGGAGTGCAGGGATCCTACTGAATGTGGGGTTACAGGGGTTTAGGAATTGGAGCAGGTGGAAGATCTGAGGTGGGGGGAAGCTGCAAAGAACTGGTACAGCTGGGAAAAACAAGCAGAGGAGAGGTCTCAACAAAAGAACAGCCAGGCAGTGCGGGAAAACCTTGATTATTTCTGAGCTGAGGACAGTTCACCACCACCCCTTTTTCCCATCTCTTCAGTGTGATGCCTTTTTTGACAGTCATTTTATTAGTGGCTAAGGATGCCTGCAAAGGTAGGTGGATCTCTCATATCACAGAAACAAGTCTTTCTTAGCCTGACCTCTGTTGGTTGAAATGTGGAAAAACCAACCTTCAGAGATCTTCGGAATTGTATAACATGAATCGGTGCTGGTGTTCTTTTGTTTGCCATAGTTAATAATGTTTGAAGCATATCAATAAAAAACACAAAACAAAAGCATTTTTATATTAAAAAGTGGCACTTTAAAGACTGCTGTCTTTTAATGTGAGCTTTCAAGGAACATGTGCACTTCTTCAGATATGATTATGCTTCCCTTATGTCTGAAGTACAGTAGATATGTTCCTTGAAAGCTCACATTAAAAAGTAACAGTTCATCTTTCATTGCCACAAGTGCTGTGTGTTTCATGTCTATATAGTTAATAATGGCTGTGGTCTCGCTGGGAAAGTAACAAGCATTTTGCTAGGGGATTAGGCTTCTCTTCACTCTGCTGTCCCAATTCATTTCTGCCCCACAGCTGCCTACGGTGAAGCTGAAGATCTGATCCTGATTCTCCAATGCAATGTTTAATTTAGCTCTAGTTGTACAAAAGCTCTTCATGCAATGTAAGCTCTTGGTTACTATCGATATATAGTAGGACCCATGTATCCACTGATTCAGGTATCCACTGATTCAGTTATATACGGTTGGCAGAGGAAAAAAATTAAAATAATTCAGCAGCCATAAAGCAAGCTGTTGTCACAAACAGCAGCTGTAAAGCAAACTAATGTCACAAATAGCACCTGTAAAGCAAGCTACTGTCACAAATAGCGGCCATAAAGCAATCTACTGTCTCTAAACAGCAGTCATAAAGCAAGCTACTGTCAGGAAACAGCAGTTTGGGGGTGGCTACGCAGGCGTTCTCTCTCATCCACATTTTTCATTATCCACGGGAAGGCCTGGAACCAATCCCCAGTAGATACTGGGGTCCTACTGTATGGTGCACCACTCATCAAACCATATTACTATAAAAAGACACAGCCCAATTGTTTGTATGCATATTCAAGGATATGTCCATACAGCTTGGTGTTTACTTCCAACTGAAGTACAATCAGGACTGCAGCTTTAGCCTTATCATGCTCTTACTGACTCTTCACATGTCGAAAGGAAACAAAACAATTGAGGAGTAATTTCCTTTTCTTCTACTTCTGGAAATGTGCAGAGGAAGAGAGGCAGATTTTCCTGTTGTCAGTCCTGTGTTTGGGAGCATGCATTTGCAAGATATCCGACATTAAGAAACGCCAGTTCCAACAATCAAAAAGGCCAGTTTATTTTCCATCTTGCAGAGCAAGAATGATAGGTTGTCTCTAGGATACTGAAACAGCATTGCTGATGGTAGATTTTATTTATTTATTTATTTAAAAACTTATATCCCGCGCCATCTTCCCTAACGGGAACTCTGGGCGGCGAACAACGATGAAAAGCATAAAAAGCAAAATCTCACAAATACAGCAGAGAGCAAGATGGTGACACGAGATAAGAAAAAGAACCAAAAAAAATATTATCAGGTGCATTGCAATGTATTGCAGAGGAAGGGGATATTTTTGTTTCTTACTTTAAACACTTGTGGCATCCAAGAGTTAAAACAGTTCTAAGTATTGTTTTAAGAAACAAGGCAATAATGGTGCCTATTCAACATTTTACTTAATAATATACTTATTTACCCATGCACCTTTTTATTACATTTCTTTTTAGCCAGAATAGGCAATTTGTAACTTTTCAAGCATTGAGACTGCCGCTGCCATGAACCACTGATAGAAGATGAAACCTGCCATCTACCATTTAGATGGCAAAATGACCACTTGTGCTTTTAGTGTAAATGAAAACCAGCCACTTTTCATTCATCACAATCAATTCCTATCTTCTAGGACAAGGCTATTCAACTTTGAACAGGCCAAGGTCTACTTTTTCTGGCCGAAAGTGCCTGAGGGCTACTACATTAAAACCTCTATTACGAATTTTATCTGTTCCGAGCATATACTCACAAGTAAAAACTTTTGTAAGTAGAGCAGCGGTTTCCCATAGGAATGCATTGAAAATCAATCTGTTTGGATGGAACAGATTTCAATGTGCCATGGCCCTTGAACTGCCCCGCTCGGCTGAGACAGTGGGCTGGCAGACCCAGAGCTTTGCTGGGGCAGTGGTGGTCCTTGGGATGGAGAAGGGAGGGGTGGAAAACTTATCCCCTCACTTTTTTAAATGATGGCCGGCGGGCTACTTTTGAACCCTTCACGGGCTACCAGTAGCCCACGGTCTAACTGTTGGGCAGGCCTGTTCTAGGACACTATATCTCTTTTGCACTCAGCAAGAATGTTACCATTTTTTTTAAAAAAAGCCTACTTTACAATTCCAAAATCTTATGTACATAAGTGTTCAGACTTCATGTTACTAAATGTTTCCAAAAACTTTGCCTATTTTATAAATACTCCAAATACATGCAAATGGCAACATGTTGCTTAACTTGTCCTAAAACCAAAGTAGATAATCCCAAGAAGATTTCATCTCTTTTCTGAGAGGAAGGAATATTATTGTTTTCAGAGCAGTTTTAGACCCACCGGTCACTAGAAAACCATTTGAGCAGAAGCCACAGTGAAAACAGGGTTTTTTTTAAAAAAAAAAGGTATATTGTATTAGACTGATGCATCTGAAACTGTCCTTCAACATGTAGCACTCATCATTCATGAACTGTTTTGTTTGACCTTCCTGCTTTCCTTATCTAAACAGGCAGACAAAAGTTTAGAGTTTGAGCTTTCGCCAGCCATTCCTAACACTACAAACTCAGTGCAATTGGTCTAACACAAGTCAATTCTCACTGACCCCCTCATCATTGAGATGTTATGCAATGAGACAGGAAGATGTTATTTCAATATCTCTCACAGCTGGCTGGGCACTTGAGCTGAAGATATTGAACATTTTCTGCATGATTTCAAACAATTACAGCTTCACTGCAGGCTTCAGCATTCTGTACCAGTGAGATTCAGAGTATGATTCAGAGTATGACTTGTACAACTTGAGAAAATGCCGTTGTCACTTTTCTTCTTTAAGATAGGTTCCATATCCTTGTTTTTTCCCTACCTACACTGGAGCCACTTTCACATGATTGACCTACACAGCCTTGAAAGTTCAGATGGAGACTTCCTAAGAAATCTATTAAATTATTTTCTAGGCAATTTCTTCACCCATTTTCAAAAGCTCACAGAATACAAGAAAGTGTAAGAAACATGGTTTCTTCTCTCTTCACCTACCTGATGACAACTGTTCTTTATAAGAACAATTAGGTGCCCCATCAACATCAATTACAAAATACTTCACAGCTTTTATCTTTTCAGTAATGTTCTTTTGCACAAATGATCTACATTTTGTATTGTATTTGAAAAGATGGTGAAAACATCATGAACAGGGTGAAGAATTGTCTTCCAATTATGACTTTCAACCTGGAGCTGAATTGTCTTCTATTTACCCTGGAATTTTCATGGATTGGAATGCAATCCTTTAATTTCCCCCACTCTCTCAAAATTGCATCCTGGACTTAATCCATGAAATCTAATATTAACATATAAGAGTATGTCTTTAAGGTGCCATGTTTTTGTCTTGTTTTGGTTCTTTGAATTTTGACTGGAATTCTTTCACAGACTAACACAATTTCTCGGTGAAACATATACAGCCATAAATCTAGCCCTGTTATGAGTAATGAATGAAGCGGTGGGGGGTGGGGAGAACAAGGACCCCACACAACCAGCCACTTAGGCCCTAGCCTGGTGATGGCGATCCTTTTAGAGACCGAGTGCCCAAACTGCGATTAAAAACCCACAATTTTTTCGCAAAGTGCCAATACAGCCATTTAACCCGAGTACAGGTGGCTGTGAAAGGACCATGTCGGCTGCCCACAGAAAGGGCTCCAAGTGCCACCTTTGGCACCCATGCCATAGGTTTGCCAACATTGCCCTAGGCAGGGCCTCCAGACCTATGACACCCTAATTGGCCCCTGCCTGGAAGAAGTTACAGTGGACTCTTGTATAACAAATGGTTTGTATAACATAACATTTGTACAACATAAAAATGGGATAGGGGAAATTTGGTTAACAGAATTGCCTATGGGGTGAATTTGTACAACATAAAAATGGGATCACTCTGTTTTCAATGCATTCCTATGGGAAATTAGTATAAAGGAAATTTGCTTAACATAATTTCATTTGGAACAAATTAATTCCTTTATACAAGGTACCACTTGTACATCGTCCCAGGAGTAAATCCGTAAAACTAGTAGAGCGGCCTTAGGCAAAGCATATGCCTCAGTTCCTAAACTTGATACGGGCCTGTCCTGATGCACTAAACCCGCTGAGGGTGGTGTATATAAAAAGCCACCCAACTGCGTGCACCTGGGAGAAGAATGCGAGCACTCTAAGCGCGCTCGATCCCCGTCGGACGACCGGCAGGCGACTCCGGCTCGGTCTCCTCTCCCGCCCTCCGCAGCCCTTGAACGATATCTTCGGTTCTTCCCGGCCAGCTGCGAGAGGGAAAAGCGGGGGCTGCGCCTTGAACTACCACAACAGGGTCCGAAAGAGAGGGGAAGGCTGGGCGAGAAGGCGCGTCTTCTCCTTGCCGGAGAAGCGAGTCCCAGGCGAGAGAGAAAGGGGAGACAGCGTCCCGTGGGAGCGCGCGCCGGCCTCTGACTCTCTGCCCCCTCATCCCTTCCCCGGGCCCCGGGAGAAGAGGCGCCCCCCCTCCGGCTCCCCCCCCTCTTCAGCGGGGCGGCGCTGGCTCCCCTTCTGGAAGCAGCCGTCCCGCTCCTCCGCGGGAGCCCTTCTCCCGGCGGGGCAGTTCATTCAGCTCCGCGGGCGCGCTCTGCGCAACTCCCGCGGCCGGCCCGGCGACTGCAGCTTGCGCGCCTCACGACGCGAGGGCTCCTCGGGCGAGGGCGGGGACGTCGCTGGAGCTCCTCCTCCTCCTCTTGGGCTCGGGGGGGGGACTCGTCCCGCCCGCGGCTGCTGGGCTGAGGCACTCCCCCCCCACACACACACATCCACCCACCACCGCCGGCGCCGAAAGCCCTTGGCGCGGCTCGTCCTCCCGGCGGCGTTTCCCCAGTCCCGGCTGTTGGCGGGGGGCGGGGGCGCGGCTTATCCCCGGCGGGGCTCCAGCGAAGGCCGTGACTAGCGTCGCTGCCGCGGAGGGGAGGGGCCGGTGGGCCGGTGGGAAGAAGGGGCTTCCCTCCCTCCCTCCCTCCCTGCCTGCCTGCCTCCTTCCTTCCCTCCCTGCCGGGGCTGCGGAGGCGAGCGCCGCGGCGGCGGCGTCATTATGGTCAGTCATGGCTGGGCTGGCGGACTGGCTGGCCGAGGCGGCGCGGCTCCCGCTGCTGCTCTCCGTGTGGACGGCGGCGGCGGCGGCGGCGGCGGCCGTGCTGATGCTCGCCCTGGCGCAGTACGGCCTCGGGCGCCTTCTGCGGCGAGGCGGGCGGGCGAGAGAGCCGGCGGCAGGGAGCGGGCGTGTGCCGGCGGAGGGGCCGGAGGGCGCCGCTCTCTTCGCGTGGCTCCTGGCCCTGCCCCGCTGGAGGCGCGAGTGGCGGAAAGCCTGGCTCGCCGCGCTCAACCAGGAAGCCGCGCGACGGCCGGTAAGTGGGGTGGGGGGTGGCGGCGGCGGTGGTGGGAAAGGGAAAGACCGGCCGCGCGGTGGCGGCGGCGGCGGCGGCGTCCCGCTTCGGAAGTTGACACGGCCTTTGGCTTCACCGGCGGCAGCGCCTCCCTTCGCGCCGTGGGGCGTGCATGGGGGTGGGGGGTTGTGTGTGGATCCCTGCAGAGGAGGTTCGTGTGTGTCAGGATCCGGGCACCGGCTGGCTCGCCGGGACCCGAAGCACTTGCGAGGCCGGAGTGGAACAGCCAGAAGATCGGTCACGCTTACTTGTGTGTGTGTGTCGCACTCAAGTAAGCGTCTTAGGGCGCTGGCGCGGGGAGGCTGCTTTTGCCCAAGCGCCCTCAGTTTCACAAGTGTTGCGGATCAGACGGACAGCAGGTGTCACTTTGCCTGTGAGCATTCTAGCGTTGTTTACTATCGGCTGATTTGCTCTAAGTACGAAGTTCTCGGCTTTATCTGCAACTATGGGCTTCCTGGATCTCACTCAATAGGCTAAGTGTCCAGTCTCAGAGTCACTATATTAGAGCAAATACCCTTGAAATCAGTATGATTTCCTAAGACAGAAGGATCAAGGGATGGGCAACTTGATGGTTGATGCTCTTTACTTCAAGGCTGTCCCTTGTCATATGCTCTCAAATTGCTTCTGACTTTAAGCCACCCAAATAGGGTTTTTGAAGTCGGTGAGATGCTCAAAGCCTGGTTGACTGTTGCCTCCTAAATGAGTTGGGTCTGAGCTCAGGTCTCCTGAGTCCTAGAAAACCTATCCACAGCATCACACTGGATTGTATTCTTGAAATCTAACATTCGTGAATTGTTGATCTCCCTGAAATTACTGGTGAAAATAAAGTGTGTGTGCAGATTTTTGCAGTGCTTCCAAAACTCAGGAAAACAGTGGCAAATCACGGAAAAGAAACTGACTCATGCTCTTTGGTTTTTTTTTTTTTGTTTTTTTGTTTTGTTTTTTTGCAGTGTTTTGGCATACTGTGCTGGCAAGTCTATGGGAAAGCTCCTTAACGCTACTTGCTGCTCATAGTAATCTAGCCTGTTCTCTTTTCTGTGCCCGTTACCTATGAATGGCTTGACTTCTTTTAAAATGGCAAGCTGAACTGTAAGGCATGGTAAGGGGAGGAAGGTCAAAGGTTAGGAAACAAGCTTGCTGTCGGAAAACTGATAGGAAAGTAACAATGCATTGCCTGCGTACATCCTTTCCAAAAAAGGCAACTGCATCCTCTTTGAGCCGACTGCCTGGCAGTGCAATGTGTTTTTACTCTTCAAGTTGCCTTCCAGAAACAAAGCAATGCTGTCTTTGGGAAGCTAGTGAAATTGTTTTGCTTGTCTCCCTTCACCACAACAAACCAGCCCTGGGAAGAACATCAAAGTAGCTGCCAGCACAAGGAATCATACAAGAGTCCCTTCTTAAATGTATCTTTATTGTTATGTACAGTACTACATACAAACCGTACATTCCTTTGTTGGAATGTATGGCTTGGAGACTGCCTTTGCCTTTGATAGTACAGATATGTACAGAACTCTGTGTTTTGTGTGTGCAGCATCTTCTTATGAGGGTCTCCATAATTTGGCACATAATACTTATATTTTAAGATAACTTTAAATCACCTTGAACCTAACTACAGAGGGGAAAATGGGGTTAAAAATTAAATATAGAAAGATAAAATAATGCTGTTCTGTCATTCAATCAATTCCATGATTCTTCACATGATTAGAAGTTAATGAAAAAAAGATGTAATCATACACAGAATAGTTATGATTACTCTTAAGCATACCTGAAAGAGTTTTTAAAAGCAGAAGAAGCCCTATTTGGCTCTGCAACAAAATGCCAGAATCCATATTGGGTTGTGTACCTTGGTTAAGCCAAGTAGAAGGCATTAAGGATGTGCAGGCTTTTGAGATGACTGAACTCTTTGGCAGCCAAGATTATTTACCAAAATTGCCAACTGTCAGAATCCGGTAGAACTATCAGAAATGTGTGTTTATCTGTGCATAACATAGATGGCTGTTCTCTTGAACAGCAGAGTTTCCTTGCTCTACCAATGGCACACCATGAACTGCTTTGGAAGCACGTCATGGTATATATCTTGGACCAAGGTCTGTTAAGCGGGGAATGAGTAAAGATCCTGCTGTATCTGCAGCTGCCACAAACTACTTCTGGCCATTAGGTGTAATCTAAACATGACTAGAGAGAGGGCTGTATTTGAAGAGGCTGGCTTTTGGGATGGGCAGCCCCTAGACCTTGGTCTAATCTCAAAAGCCACTTGCAGCTAAGCATTCCAGACCTCTGGCAAGAGTGAGAAGTAAAATCAGAGAATCTTGGAATAATGAAGCTAGAAGGGGCCTATAAAGGCCACAGAGTCCAATCCCCTGCTCAAGGCAGGAATACATTTCAAAGACTATTTGCCAGGCGGTTGTCTAATTTTCTCTTGAATGCCTCCAGTGTTTGAGAACTGACCACTTCTTAAGGTAATTAATTCCATTGCCCTCCCTACAGCTTTAATCGTTAGGACATTTTTCCTGATATTCAACCAGAATCTGGCTTCCTGTAACGTGAGCCCATTGTTGCACATCTTGCACACAAGGATGATTGAGAACCGATCCTACCCTTCCTCTGTATGACAGCCTTTCAAATATTTATAGAATTATATCATATTACCCCTCAGTCTCCTTCTCAAGGCTAAATATGTTCAGTTTCCTCTTAGGGGGCCTGGTTTCCAACCCCCTGATCATCCTTCTTGCCATTCTCTGAACTTGTTCCAATTTGTCAACATACCTCTTGCAGTGTGGTATCCAGAACTGGACACAGTACTCAAGATGAGGCCTAACCAGTGCTAAATAAAACCTCTGGGGATTTGGAGACAATGCTTCTATTAATGCAGGATAAAATAGTGTTTGCCTTTTTTGCAGCCACATCACATGGTTGGTTCATATTAACTTTGTGATCAAGATTCTTCTTGCTCATAGTATTGCTGTGCCAGGTATCTCTCATCTTGCAATTGTGTGTTGCAACTGTGTGCAGCTCACTCTCAGATGGGTGACATAAAAATACAATAAATAAAATTTAGTTTATTTTTCCTAGGTGCAGCACTTTTATAATTAATAATAATAATAATAATAATAATAATAATAATAATAATAATAATAATAATAATAATAATAATAATAATAATAATAATAATAATAATAATAATTTATTGTCATTGTGTGTATATACACAGTATACACATACAATGAAATTCAGACACCCAGAGACCAGATAACACACACACACACACACACAAATCCCCAGACACTCTCTCACACAATAAAAAACCCTTCAACACACACACATAAAAATTTATCCCTGTTGAATTTTATTTTCTTGTTTCCAGCATCCCTCCTATTGGCTCAGTAGAGAGAGAGAGAATAAAATGGGCAACAGAGAAAAAGTGGGGTAGTCTTGCCTACTGCTTTTTTGTCACATGATAGCTTCTCTATGAGGGTCCCATAACTAGTGGTTAAAGTGCAGTGCTGCAGTCAAGACTTTGCTCTCAACCTGAGTTCAGTCCCAATAGGCTCAGGTAGCAGGCTGAAGCTTGACTCTGCCTTCCATTCTTCTGCCTTCATAATTGAATTATAAACCACCCAGACAGTGTTTTAATGCTATGGGGCAGTATATAAGTAGTACACTTTCCTTTTTTTGTTTCTCCATGAAGCAGATTGATTGATTCCATTTCCCTAGGATGCAGCTGCCC
This sequence comes from Phrynocephalus versicolor, assembly GCA_023846285.1. Lineage (NCBI taxonomy): Eukaryota > Metazoa > Chordata > Lepidosauria > Squamata > Agamidae > Phrynocephalus > Phrynocephalus versicolor. Next base: position 616,581 of record JAHTLZ010000021.1, read on the forward strand.
TGAGGAATAACTAAAAAAAATGCTGCCCCTTCCTTATATTGAAGAACCATTATTATTCACTCACTCACTCATATATATACTGGCCCATTAGTGCAAGCACTACTTTGGGTGGTTTGCACAAAATTAAACCTTATAACCATCAATACCTCGCAATAATTTAAAATATTAAAAAACACTTCAATGATACAGCAGTTATTTATTTGCAGTGTATCTGTCAGGCTCTGCACTGTATTGTAAGTAGTAGTGAACCTGCAGAAACTAAAGGGTTCAGAAACAAGGTATTGTATAGCAAGGATTCTTTCATATATTCACAATTATATGTTGTTATTAAGTACAGTATTTCAAGTGCCCGGATTTCTTGCCTGCTCCTGCAGGTACATATTAAAAATCAGATAATCAGGGTCTTCTTAGAATGATTTTGTGTGCTTCAAGGTGAACACAGTATTCTTGAAAAAAAAAGTAACTATATCATATAAATATGCTATTTTTTTCTCTCTCCTACCCCCAGGACTCCTATTTGTTTACATTTGAAGAGGATGCAGAGACACAGCCTCTAGAACTTGTGGTAAAACAAGTCAACAGTATGATGAAGTCTGCAGATGAAAAGGTGAGCTTTGCTTGTTCGTTATGTTCCTTAGTCTGTGTGTCCCCCCCCCTTCCTCATATCTGAACATGTAACATCTGAATAGAAATACTAGTAAAACTTCTGGGTTATATAAAGCTATGAAAGCCTCAAGATATGGGCACCTTGTGTCACAAAAAAATTCAAAATACGAAATGGAAGTTCATTTGGGGTGCAGTGCACCCGGGGAATGGAAAACTTCTGCAAAAACTTCCACAAAAATGATGTTGATGACATTTCAGCGCCAGGCAAAAACCTTCCTGTTGCAGAAGTTTTTTAATTAATGTAATATAGATTGTGGGTCTTGATAGTAATTTCAGTGTATTGTATATAAATGTTTTATTGTTTTAATTGTTAATTGACATTTTAATATTTTAATAGCTTTATTTTAACTTTCACCCACCCAGAGACCTCTGGTAGTGGGCGGCGTATAAGTTGTACATTAGAGATGGGCACGACTCAAAAAATAATTTTTCGTTTTTCGTTTGTCGTTTTGGGGTCCGTTTCAGTTCGTTTTCGTTTTTCGGGGGGTTTTTTGCGCAGTTTTCATTTTCGTTACGAAACGAAACAAAAAAAACAAAACGAAAATGAAATGTTTTTGTTTTCGTTAGCATTCTTTTCGTTGGAATGTGCCTGCCATAACGAAAATGAAAAACATGGCAAAATTTTTCGTTTTGTTTTTGTTTTCGTTTTGTTTTCTGGAAAATTTTCATTTTCGTTTTCGTTGCGTAACGGAAACGAAAATGAAAATTTCACTGAGTCGTGCCCATCTCTATTGTACATACATACATACATACATACATACATACATACATACATACATACATACATACATACATACATACATACATACATACATACATAGTTGAAATATAAAAATTTCCTATGGAAAGCCCCAAGATATGAAAAATTTGCATAAGACTTCAGTTCATTCAGATCCATGATATAAATATAATAGGATATTTTGCAATATGAAGTGTCCCGATGAACAAATTAATTTTGTATCACGAGGTATCACTGTAATGCATATGTGTCAATGGAACAAGTCCCTGTTTTCTGTACTGGCCTCTGGGTACGTGGGGGTTGTTTTCTTTTTCAGATAAATGTTATTGTCATTAACATGTTTGAAGAAGGGAGGAAATTACTTGTGCTCAAAACGAATCATACTCCTAAGAATCTTGTTTGCATCCGTACAGATAGTGAAATCATGGCTTTTCTCATCAGTTGTATACTAGACATTGGCATTTTGTTTTGGAAGGGGTTCGGTTCCGTAATGAAACACGGCAGCACAGCTGCCGTTTTGTACCGGGATCCACTTTCCAGAATGAAATCAACTAGTCTCTTAACTTATTTTGGTCGTATGGGGCTAAACTCCAATGAGGAAGCAGCTTCTGATGCGTCATCTTTCACTTTCCCTGGTGCTGGCCAATCAGGAGCTGTGTCTGTTTGGCTAGCACCAGGAAGAGTGAAAGATGACAAGTTAGAGGATGCTTGACCCAAAGCAAGGTAAGAGACTGGATGATTTCATTCTGGAAGGTGGGTCCCGGTACCGAATGGCAGCTGTGCTGCCATGTTTCGTTTAGGAACCGGACCTCTTTCAAAACAAAACACTCATCTCTACTAGTAAGTATCAATTATGCAAGTATACAGGCTACTCCTATTAGCATTCCAGAGTAGTGGCTTATCTACTAGATGGGTAGAGTATAAGATTAAATCAGGAAATAGAAATAGATATTGAAAACCTGTGTTAAAGAAATCAGCATATGCTTGCAATCCTTACATTTTTTTCCTAGACAGTATATGAACAGTTAGCTAGTATTTGGGAATACAGAAACATTAGTCATGTGGATATTCAGAAGAGTTTGACTGGAACCCCAGAAGTATTAAAATGACAATTTCAGAATCATTTCTAAGTGAAGTATCAGAAAACATGGTTGTTAGGATCCGTTTTGTTTGTGTAATTTAGGTGCAATGATGGGTTTAATTCATGAAACAGTCACAAAACCTAGTTTTGGAAGGCTCTTCTCACGGGAATGCATCTGCAGTCTTTCCTATAAAGAAAAATGTCCTGAGTTGCTGTTCAGCCACTGATGAGACAAAAGTATATGAAGAATTTTAGAAACCTGTCAATGTTTCCACAAGGAGGAGCAAACAGGATCACTGGTTGTTGTTTTTTTAAATCACCCACCTCTTTGTTGGAACAAGTTAAGGAAACACTTCAGGAACAAAGGCAGTGATATCAGAAGGAGCCACCTGGAGTAAGAAATAAGGGTGGAATTTATTCCTGTATCGACAAGAATACGTTGAAATAATCTTGTAAAACTAGAATCATAGAATACTGGAGTTGGAAGGAGCCTATAAGGCCATGGAATCCAAATTAAAGTATATCTGTGGACACCACTACAGCCTTATCTGTGTTTTTTATATACTTAGGACACACCCAGAACAAAGTTCACTCCGTAACTTTTGTATTTTGAAAGGTTGTAAACTGGTAGTGGAGTTTGTGTACATTCATTAAATTATTGAATATGTACCATTGTTTTTTAATCACTTGTTTAGATCAGTGTATTTTTTTTAGGTGTGACTAGGATTCCGTCATCTAGACAAACAAAGCTGGTTGTGGGAAATACCTGATGTGTAACTGAAGTTACTCTTTCAATAAGTGTGTTCGTGTTCATCTGGCCCTGGAGACTTAAATTTATTCAAAATAATGAGCTATTTCTTGACTATTCGTTTATCAATATCAAGCTCTGTCCTGTCCTAATATATTTCAGTATTTGGATCTGACCACAGGTTTGCATACACAGAACTCTTGGACTGAGTAGCGAGTTAGATATCAGCAGCTTTAGTCAGTAGTGTGGCTTTATCATCTGTTAGCAAGATAACTTGCTTTATGGCCCCTTCATGAATACTTTGTTGAACTTTACACATGTCTATTAGATGTGAATAACATTTTGCTTGAGGGTATCAAGTGTATTATGGGGCATGGTGGCTCGGTGGGCTAGAGCGCTGAAATGGTTGGCTGCAAAGTCAGCAGCCCGGCAGTTCGAATCCTGGGTGCCATGCAGCAGAGTGAGCTCCCATTGTTAACTCCAGCTCCTGCCAACCTAGCAGTTCAAAAGCATGTAAATGCAAGTAGATAAATAGGTACAGCGATAAAAAAGCAGGACGGTAAACTGTTCCATGCAGCCATGCCAGCCACCTGGCCACGGACTTGCACAACGCTGGCTCTTTGGCTTTAAAACGGAGATGAGCACTGCCCCTAGAGTCGGACATGACTAGCACGCATGTGTGTGGGGAACCTTTACCTTTATCAAGTGTATTGCTCTGATAATTGACTAGACTGGACTAATCAAGTGTTTGAGTACCAGCTCCTCTCTCCTATCTGATCATATTGTCCTAAGAAACTTCGTTTAAAAAGTTCATGCCTACACCATGTGGCAAGTGAGTGTTATGCAGTTTGGAGGCCTGAAACGGAATTTGGAAATAATCTTTCAAAATTAACGATGTAAGATCAGGTTCATAACTTTTTTTTGCCAGAAAACACTGCCACAATCCAATGTTTAAATTGTTTTTAAAAGTAATATTAAGAAAAGTTTTGCAACCAGTTTCCTCTGTAGAAAGGAGGCATCAGTCTAGATTTCCCCAAGAATTGTTTCAAAAACTAAGTATGCAGTAGATGGACCAACCTTGGGCTTACAATCAGGCTTGGAATGTAACACCAGAAATCTTAATCGACGCAGCTAAGAGTCTGTAGAATTTTCCAGAGCTTCTGCAAGTTGTAGCCAAAGTATATCAGGAGTGCTAAGACTGGGAAATGTTGTGTTATAAAGACCATTTGGCTACATGTAGCATAGTACAGTGTCTAACGAAGCTTTGTGATGTATCATCAAGTCACCTCCAAGTCATGGTGACCCTATGAATGAATACACTACTCTCCAAACTGTCCTGTCCTTGGTCACCCTACCAATCCAAGCCTGTAGACTCTTTTCAGAGAGTCAATCCATCTCATATTTTGTCTTCCTCTTTTCTTGCTGCTTATTTTAGCATTATTGATGTTTACAGTCTATGGAAGATGTTGATCTTGGTCTCCAATGACATATCCTACACCCGATTGTCTTTGTATTTCCTTCCTTGCTGGCCTTTCTAGTCTCAGCCATCTTCTGATTCCTTGTCTGCAGTCACCATTAGGATGGGTGACTGAGACAAGGTATATGAAATCTCCAACTATTTCAATTTCTTCATTGTCCACATTAAAGTTCTTGAGTGATTATGATTTTTGTCTACTAAACATTCAGCTGCAATTCTACTTTGGCACTTTCTTCTTTCCCTTTTCCTAACAGTTGGTTCAGGTCATTGCTGCTGTCTTGTCATTAAGATGGTGTCATCATCATATCTTCAATTTTTGATGTTTCTTCCACCCATTTTCACTCCTTCTTCACCTGAATCCAGTCCAGCTTTCTCTGTGATGTGTTCTGCATATGTCAGATTAGAACTTGTTTCAAAGAACCAACCTATCTCTTCACAGACAGCTACTGAAGTGGTAGCAGGGCTCTTCCTGTTATATCTATATCATGTCAACAACCACTGCCCTGCAAATGAAGAAAAATACTGACTTCAGTTTTCAATGTATGATGTTTGAAAACAATATTATTTGTTTTTGTTCCACATGATATTATTTTTAAAGAAATGTCCCTGTCAGACTGAAGCCAGTATTTTTTCGTTTGTAGGGTGGAGCGGTTCATTTGAACAGAAAGCAATTGGAATGGAGTTACTATAACCTCAATATCTGCCTGGTATCAAATAGGCCAGTGCTCTGAGGCAGATTTTAATCAGGCCTCACACTTTCAGACAAAAGCTCAGACAGGGCTATGCCAAAGAAGTGCTCTGGGAACAGCCATTTTAATTTGTACAGATCAATGGTTCCCAATATTTGGGGCTCCTCGTGTTCTTGGGTTTTAATTCCTCAAAGCACTGAAAAAACATTGAATACCCTGTGGTTAAACTGTTGTACTGCAGCCAAAACAGTGCTCATAACCTGGGGTTCAATCTCAGGTAGCTGCCTCAAGGTTGACTCAACCTTCCATTTCCACTCTCCCGAGGGTGGTAAAATTGAGTACCCAGGTTGCTGGTGGTTGTGGGGCAATGTGCAGTCTGCATAATTAAACTGTAAACTATCCGGAGAGTGCTTTTAGCACTATGGGGTGGTATATATGCAATATGCTTATATACCTCTCCAGAGCAGTGGGAACTCTTCTATAGAAATAACTGTTGGTCGTGACTAAATGAGGAATGGACTCCAAGAGGAAATGTGATACACCAGATGAACTATGTTGATACTTTGAAATTACAGTGAACTGTAGTACCAGACTCCACGATATGGAAACACAGGCTCTAAGCCTTCTATCCACTTTCTTTCCTGCTTGCTGTATGCTGTACCATATACAAAAAAGTATGGGTTTCTGGGAGTGGAATGACAGGCTTAGATCTGGTATATGCCATATAATCTTGTGTTTATCTACTGTTAGGTAACTTAGTACTGAATTGTCAGTGAATATCTGGGTGATGTGAAATTCAGCACAGACAGTGCTCTGAGGAAGTTAGCACTACTTTTGGGATGATGTGTTTATCTGCCTGTTAGCATGTCTAAGTGATGTGCCTGCCCTTTTTAAATAAAACAAAAGCTCCAAAGCAACACATACTTCCTGTGATTGCTTCCAAAAGGAACCTTAACTGAAGTAAGCAATGCATGCCAGGAAGTTCTCAGACAAGTGGACAAGTGTAAATAATCTTCCAGAGCTCGGTTTGTATTCAGCCATGATCCTTTTTGGGTGATTTTAGAACAGTCATACTGCCTGACCGACCATACTGATTTCCTGTAAGGATAAAAAGGAGTAACTGCAGCCATATGAACAACGTTCTGTGGCTCTAAACGTTTAGAAGAAAAGCAGAACTTAAATGTAGTGTAAAAACAAGTTGTGACTCTCTAAATGAAAAAGACTAATTGTATGTCTAGTCATGTAGACACCAAACCTGCAGTCTGAGCATTTTGGAATTCTGCTTAAAAAAAAAAAAGAGGAGCATAACTAAATGTAGAAGAGAAAGTGTCAAGTCATTTTTAAAGGCATGCATTTACTTTCACACTCCCGAGTTAAAACAAAAAAAAAGCAACAAATAAAAAAGCCAACCTGGAGATGAGTTTTAACTAACTAGGAAGCTTTGTAGGGGTGCCGATCAAATAGTGAAGTCTGCATTAGTCACTGCATGTAGGCAGAGTTAGTAGGGTTCATTAGGTCTTCCTAGGTAGTGTACATGTTTCAGGCTACACCTAGGCAAGTGTGGACTGAAAACCACCACCACCACCACCACCACCACCACCAACAACAACAACAACAACACATAAGGGCTATTTCATCAACTGTTTGGAATGTGATCATCCTCTAGCACAAGAAGACATTCCCTTCCCCACCCACCTCAAATAATGGGCATATAATAGAACTAAAAAAAAAAAGGAAGCCTGATTTCCTTTAATTATAGTCCGATTAATAGTTCTCTTCCCTTTTTTCGGCACCATTGAGATGTGAAGAGCCCCTAGAAAGAACTTAAAACAGTAGCCTCTGCCTCCTTACTTGTTCTGCACATGCCAAGGACTGTCTTGTTATGGTCTTGTCTCATGCCTCAATACATTTCCTCTTGGGTTCTATTCTATTTCTTGCTTTTTTTTTGGAAACTTACACTAGAGCCCACTGTTATCAGTGGGCATTCACTGTTAGTGCTGCTTCCTGCGGGCCTTCAGATAGTCTTCTCAATAGTTAAAATTTCAATACATTTCGGGCGGGGGGAGAGAACATTGTGTGTGCTTTTAAACTAGGCATTTTGCATTTATTAATGCACCTAATCTTGTTTTTGTTTGGTGATGCCTGTTGTGTGTGTATATTCTTCAATAAATAAAAGAGGTAGAAATACTAATTGTGTAGGCATATGTTTTCAAAATCTAGCTAATGGTGCTGTTAAAAAAAGATTTTTATAAGCAGATATAAATGTATAGGGAATCCTGATCTTTATCTCTTACGTTCACAAAGCTTTCTAATTCTTGAGAAAGCTGGCTGATACTGAATTGCTACTTGTTCACTAGAGAAAGCTCCATGTAAACTGCAGCGTAGCCTGTCTGTTTCTGTAGTGCTACAGCACTTGTTAGGGGGGCTTGTTGGGAATCCAGACCACCGTTTAATCGAAGAAAGGTGCTTGCATAGTAAACAACTTAAGGCGATTCTTAAGGTAACCAAAATACAGGTTAGTGGAGATGACTGCCAGCCTAAGAGCATAATTCTAATTAGTCAAGATGGCTGAGAGCCAGCTGAGCTGCTGCTAGCTGTAGCTCTGCTGAATCCAAATTGCCCACAGCTTCGCAATGCTGAAAAATTACTTGGGACTGCGCCCTTACCATGTCCTACATTTGTGCCAGCAGAGTGTCTGTGTTTCTGGGCTAGAGGAGCCTTGGATCTTGCAAAACTGGGTTCCTCCCTCCCTCTGCCCCTCCCCCCCTCACCCGCTCACTTTGTTTGTTTTGCTGACAGATCCCACCTTAGCAGATGAACTGGATGGAGGGAATTCTGACAGCATAAGGTGGCCTGTGCTAACAGAAAATGCTTCTATGTAGTCTATGTACATAGTCTAGTCTATGTAGCTAGTATATCTTCTAAGTTGGGGTTGAACTGTAACCCAGAAGGAAATCGCCCCTACTTCCAAATATACTAGTAAGCAACCTGAATGGGGACAAATCCATTTGACACATTTAATCCAAGGGATATGTTATTGGGTTTATCTGGTCTACTTATTCTGGTATAGACTGGATACCTAATGAAAGAGTGGTATTTAAGTTTTAATTTAAAACTAATTTAGACAATATTATGAATTGCCATAATTGAAGTACTGTATGTTTTGTTTTTAAATCCATCCTTAGCACTCTAAGGGAGTTCTGATTAAGTTTTGCAATTTTGTCAGGACACGCAATGTGACCTTTATATGGGAGTTGAGAAAAACAAACCCTACCTATGGCATAATTGGGAAACATGAACTCTTATCTATCACATACTCAATTAAATACATGGTTTTAACATATTAGCTAGCTTGTTGCATAGGAGAAGGTGCTTATTGATTTCACTAGCCTTCAGCCCTGTCTTGTCAATCCAGTTATTGCTGTTTGTGAAATCTCCAATATGTGATATTTGTAACCTAAGTATGGTTCCATTGGACTCCCTGCTGATAAACAGAACATAAAACTTGGGTTTTTCTATGTTGTCTATGTTGTCAAATTCATTCAGATCACATAACAGAATTTGGGCAGTGGGAGTTGGTAGTTTGATGGTGGAGATGGCCTTTGCTTGCCCATCTCACATGAAAGCATGACTTGGGTTGGACATGAGAGAGGGGGACTTGGACCTCCTGTATTTCTTTATTTAGACTAAATGTATTCCAACAATCAAGACTTTGCCTCTGACCAAGTGGGTATCAGTCATTTAACATTCAAGTGAATTTATAAATCATTTTCTTTATAAATAAGTTCATTTATGAAACCATATTTCCCTCTTATTTCAGGTGATCTCTTGTAATGTAGTTGGAAATGCCTTTCACTTTGTTGTCAATGTATCCCATGGATCACCCGCTACCACAGAATGTCAATCTTACAGTGTAAAGCTGTCTCCAATCTACTTGAAGGTAACGTTTCAAGCTTCTTTTGATAAATTTTACATTAAAGTTCATGATACAAAGTATATTTCATCTATTATTATTATTATTATTATTATTATTATTATTATTATTATTATTA
>JAHTLZ010000021.1:629365-641431 GCA_023846285.1 Phrynocephalus versicolor
ATAATAATAATAATAATAATAATAATAATAATAATAATAATAATAATGCAGATAAATTAAAAATAGGAAAGAAAGGAACTGGCATATTGTTTGAATGGGGAAACTTAAGTCACCAGAAGAAAGACAAACCACATATCAATAACAAGCCATCAAAACTCTAGTGCACATGTGATGCAGTGGTAAAGTTGAATGGCTCATTTTTCATAAAAATTAAAAGTGAAACAGTTTGGACAGCAGGCATAATTGCTGATTTTCCAATGGGATAGTATCCTACATCACTCAGACATATTGCCAAGACTTCTGGACAGGCAACTAGACATGGGCGATTTTGCTTCAGAAGGGGTTCGGTTCTGAATTGAAACACAGCAGCACAACTGCCATTCGGTACCAGGACCCACCTTACAGAACAAAATCAACCAAGAACTGTGCAGGGACATGCATCATCCTGCCTCCCTGTTTGACTGGCCAGCGCCAGGGAGAGTGAAAGATGATGTGCCAGAGGCTGCTTCCTCTTTGGGGTTTAGCAGCAACCAGCACAACCCAAAAGAAGTTAAGAGACTGGTTCTGGAAGGTGGGTTTTGGTACCGAATGGCAGCTGTGCCGCCATGCTTCATTTTGGAATTGGACCCCTTCCAAAATGATACACCCACATCTACAGGCAACCCTCTCACAAACAGAATGCAACAACATGGTCATTCACACAAGCAAAACCAAGTCAAAAACAGTGCAGCGTAAAACAATTTAAAATAAACAATCTGCTAAGGGTGTTCAAAAAGAAACAATTCTTTGAAGAAAAATACCCCTGGGTATTTCCCCTGGGCTGTGTAGTTGTAAAATTTTGAATCAATTTATATCATGGTATACCCAGAATAACAGGAGGAATATAGTGCAATGTAGACACACCCAAAGTTGAGAGCCTTGAAGGCCATTTGTGGTGCAACAAGAGAGGCTAATATTTATCTCACTGTCACTGGGTAACATTCATATTCCTTTTTCTACTAGCCATTCCCAGAGTTAAGGACAGTTCAGTTGCAGTACTCACAAGAGATGCTACTAATATATACAGGAAGCAAGGCTGGCTCCAGCTACTGTACATCCTGCTGAATATTACAAGTAAAATCAGTGGGTTCAAGTGCACATTTGACATGTTAGTGACATATCTTGAAAGTTGACAAGGTCAAAAACATGTCTTGGGCTTTTCTGGTTATGAATTATATTCTAAGTATCACAATGTTCTCTCTCTCTCTCTCTCTCTCTCTCTCTCTCTCTCTCTATCTCTAAATTGTGCCTATCTCTGACTAAATAATTTCTCTAGGTAACCATTTAGAAAGATTTTCCAGGCAAAGGACTCACTTATTTTTGCAAAAGACCAAAAGAATTATGAAGGATGTTCAAAGAAAATGATGCCTACTCAGCATATAGTTGTAATTTTGCTGCACTGTGGTGCAGAGTCTTCTTGATAATCAGTATAGATCAGCAGTTTTATTAATGACTTGTGAAGTTTGCTAAAAAGCATGCTAATCAGTGTGATTTTTATTTTTTGAAGTTTATTTTTTGAAGTTAGCTAAAAACATTACCTAGCTTCTAGTCTAGCTCTTACACTATATGCTTAATAGACATCATTTTCTTTGAACATCCTTGATAATTCTTTGGTCTTTTACAAAAATAAGTGAGTCCTTACACTGTCGGGCATTCTTTCTCTTCAAGTAAGGTAATGCATTAGGAGTTTGCAGATTTTTAGATACGTTGGGTGGTATCCATCTAGAGTCTGTCCTTGGTGGGATAGAATGCATCAGCACAGTGGATCCCCAGTTCTTCTGCAATACTTCCATTTTCTGCTTGTTGAACAAATAAAAGGTCAAATGGATTGTAAGAGGGGGGTTATTGCAAAAATTCAATAACTTCAGCATTAGCTTAGTTATGCAGCACAGTCAATCAAAAAATCTGTAAGTGGGAGCCCACCAAAGAAGGCAGGACTAGGAGGTGCCAAAACCTGTTTGGATGAAAAAATGAGCTAGCATGTACTGCCAAACTGGTGATTTGTGCCCATGCCCTTTAAAACATGAAAGCGTATATTCAGATTAAACATAAATGTATATATGGGTGGGTGAAAAGGAGAGGGGGAGAATTAAATTGAATGTTGCGGGACTAGAAAAGAACTCACATCGGCTTTTCCTTGACTTCAAGCAGCAAAAATGTGTGATTGCAGGGTAGTGCTGTTAGAGTGGGACAGGGTTGATGTCCTGAGGGAAACTGTTCTGAAGAAGGCAGTGAAGGTTTTCTGTTATGATCCTTCTGGGTTTTAAAAACAGTACATTAATCCCTTCCTTTCTTTTTAGGTGCAGAATGCTGGGACATTTACATTCGCAGAATCATTTAAAAGTATGCTGCAGAATATTATCAATTCAGCATCTCCCTCTATGGTTCTAAGTGCAAAACCTACAGAAGTAAAGGCAACGCAGGTATTCATTTTCCACGTACACCACCAGCCTACATTTAGGCAAAAAGCAAAATAAAAATAAAAAGTAAGGAAAACAAAAATGTTGTAGCACCTTAATGACTTAACTGCTGTTTTAATGTTAGTTGTCATGGACAAGTCCACTTCCTCAGACATTAGAGTGGGACAACATGGCAAATATTTATGCATTTACTCATCCTTGCTATACAGTGGTACTTCAGTTTAAGTAATTCATTCATTCTCCGGGCGCCATTTTGTATTGCAAAAAATTCTTAAACCAAATCATGGTTTTCCATAGGAATGCACTGAAAACCAATTAATCCATTCCAAAGGTCAGAAAGAAAGGCAAATCGGGGCATTCCATTTTCTTAAACCCCAGCATCCCCATTCTTTTGTCATGCAAACATCACCCAACTGTACCAAAAAAAAAAAAAACTTAAATGGGGACATTCCATTGAAAACTTTTCTTAAACTGTGACATCCCCATTTCTAATAATTTCTTTTCTTAAACCGAGTTTTTCTTTAACTGAGGCATTCTTAAACCAAGGTACCACTGTACTTTCTTGTTTGTAATTCCTGTATCATGAATTTCAGGAGTTGAATACCGTGACTACATCCACATTATTATTCCTTATGTATTTCGACATCAATATAATCCAGATAACCGTCTAAGCACCTATCTATAATAGCCTTATTTATTTTGCTTCCTTTAACAGATTGTACAAAACACAGGAACTCTCCCTCAGGGCACAAGTCCTCCGAAACCTCCAAGGGCTCATGAATTAAAATTGCTTGTGAAAAACATTAAAGCTACACTGACCCATCAAAGTACTGAAGGTAGTATAGTTTATACACTCATAATTCTTTGTGGTGTTTCCTATAGGGAGGCATGTTTTATGGCATCATCACACAGGAACATTTCTTCTCTTTTTGTCATGCAGTACTGCTCAGGGACCCAAGTAAAATTAAGATTTTCAAAGTTCCTATTGCTATGGAGGAATAAACTTGTTGTTTGTCCCCCCACACACACACACACCTCTGTGCTTGTTATGTTTTTTACTTTTCCTCCAGTGAGCATGAGGTGGTGTACATGGCTCCCCTTTGACCTGTTTTGTCCTCGCAACAACACCATGAGGGTCAGTTAGCCTGTGAGAGTGTGACTGGCCAAAGGCCAGTCAGTGAATTTCAAAGCTGAGAGAGGATTTGAATACAGATGCCCTGAATCTGTGGCCCAGTTTCCACTGAGAAGTACATAATCAGGAGAGGCTCAGAATGCATCGTCCCAAGTATCTTTTCCTTTAAGAGGTTTTCTTAACTTTATTATGTAGAACTATCAGAGGTACGCTACCGTGTTCCCCCCAAAATAAGACCGTGTCTTATATTAATTTTTGTTCCCAAAGATGCACTAGGTTTTTTTTTCAGGGGATGTCTTACTTTTCCATGAAGAAGAATACAGTACACATTTCTTATTATCTTATTATCGGGGAGGCCTTATTTCTGGGGGATGCCTTATATTTCAGCGAGAGGCAAAACTGTAAGTAGGTCTTATTTTCGGGGGATGTCTTATTTTTGTGGAAACAGGGTATTATTACTAACAGAGTGTTGGTCCCAATTAAAGGAAGGAGGATAACATTTTAAATATAAGCCAACACATTCTTAGCACTGCATACATTTATTTGGTTGGGAGGAGAAGTACTGGGCCCAGTCAGTTTATCCCTGCAGGCATAATACTGTAATAGCATCTTATTCTTATCTCCCAAAGACCCACAATAAAGTTATTTCTTAGGTAGCCTCTGTGGAGTGGCAGCAACAAACACCAACTGCACACCTGTAAATTAATCTTTGCAGGCAGCAATTTCATTCTGAGACTTGCATTGGTGTGCGGGCTTTAATGAATACTTGGCCCAGCTTAGTGTTGCATTTGTGTACCCCACTGAGGTTTGTGTGGTTTAGGAGGAACCACAAGACACATGTTGAGCTTTACTAATGATGGAAACAGAGACACTCGCCTCTCTATTATTAAGGTAGCTGGATGCACAGCATAAAGCACAGCACACACAAATCTGAAGAAATCAGCAAGTAAGGGTGGTCATAGTAACAGTGTGTCATAATCTCTGCTGCATGCCTTTGAAGAACTGGTTTTAGAACTTGTCCATCAGGTTTCCATAAGCTTTTACAAGCCCATGCTTGCACACTTCCTTAACTTCAGGGCAGGTGAACATTAAGAGCAAGAGCTCATTATGTAAATTAGAGACTTCTGCTTACCTTTATTGCATACTATTTAAGCTATTTTTATCCCCACATTCTAAATGTTAGCTGATTCTCGGAACAGAATCATCTTCGAGTTTTCACTTGAATTTTGATTTGGCCATTAGTTCAGTTCTTTGTGGATGCTTAATAGGAACTTTGTACTTCAATACAAGTTCTGAAACATGCTGCTTTCACACAAGTTACATTTTAAATGAATGTTTAGCTACTAAAACCCTGATCCAGAACTCTGCTTTGGAAAAGATATGCTTTTATTTCAGAGGTGTTCTAGATTTCCCAGTTTTTGAAGTGTTTGCACACTGCATCTCCCCATCTATAAAAGAGTTTTACATTTTACATGTCCTTCTCATAGGGACCCCCCTGCGCCCTGGGTTCTTAAATTCATATATCAACTTCTGTTTTGTTACCATGTAAATTTTCAAATTATCCTGTTTGCTATTTTGGTACACATTGTTCTCCCTACAAAAAAAAAAAATCCCAAGATGAACAATTTGGAAGAGTACTAGAAATTTCTTGCCAATAGTCTGTTTATAAAGAGCCTCGTGGTGCAGTGGTTAAATGCCTGTACTGCAGCATTCCATCCTTCCGAGGTTGGTAAAATGAGTACCTAGCTTGCTGTGGGGGGTGGGGCAATGTGTAGCCTGCATACTGTAATTAAACTGTAAACTGGCCAGAGACTACTTGAAGTGGTATGGGGTGGTATATAAGCAGAACACTTTACTTAAGGGCCAGAATCTCTTTGCTTAATATGTGTGAGTAAGGAGGTTGCACAATTGGTTTCCAGAGATCTGTTGTGCATGTAGGTTTGTAACCAAATGTGTGTCCTTCATACATCCAAGCATATGGCAGACGACTGAAATGATTGCACACACCAGTTCAGCAAACTTTGGTTTATACTGCAGAAACCCAAAGGGATTCAGACTAGTGTGTGGAATTTCAAATAATTGCTTACACTGTATTAATTTTCTCTGTGTTACATTATGTACAGAATGTGTGAAGCCAATATGTATCCTTCAGCTTAATGACCCTTTACAGAGGTTTTCCACATGTGTGGCCAGTAATCCCATGGAGATCTCATGGAAGGATGAGTTCCTCTTGTAAGTACTGTAACTATTTCAGAGATGCTGTTACAAGCATATTCCTCTTGCATTTATTCTATTGTAAGCACATTTTCTTATTCTTTTTTAAATACATTCATTTTATTATAATAAAAAGACAAAAAGAAATTAGCATATAAAAGGAAAAACAAAAAAGAATAAAACATATAAAACAATTTTACAATATAACATGTCTAATTTGCTGAGTTTCTATCATTGACATTCTACTATCTATCTCTTCTCATCCTTTCCCCCTTTTTGGGACAAAACTTTTGCCTTCTACCAGTTAAAAAAAAGAGGTCCCAATTTAAATAAAAAGTTGATCCTTCTTGTCCCTTTAATCTCTTAATCTGTCCATTTTTGCACATTTTAATTTTCAGATGTCCAGAACTGGGCCCACAATAATCTAGCTGCTGTCAAAAGATGTAATATTAAGTAAGACTTTTGCATGTCTACCATGTTTGGCAGTAAATCTAGCAAAAATATATCTGGTTGAAACTAATTTTGAAGTTTGCTTAATCCAAGTATGAATTTTAACCCACCACCCCAAAGACAGCAAAAGGCCCTTCCCATCTTTGGAAAGGGCTTTTGCTGGCTGCCCCAACCCAGCAAAGCAGGGGAAAAGTTTCCCCCCTTTACGAGGTTGGGGGGGGACCCCCTCAGCCAACCTGCAGACAAAGGCTGCTCCAGCAGCCCGACAGCAAGCTGATTTTGACAGCTCCAAGTTATCTTGGAGCTGTCAAAATCAGGACATTTGGAGGATGGATCGGACGGCAGTGAGTAGGGCTGCGCTTAAGCAGCTGACCAGCCATTATGTCCACGCGATCAGGGATGCTAGAACAGCTCATGCCTCCCTGAGAATTGGCGAGGCCTCAAACCGCCAGGTGGAGTTGTTCCGGGTGGTTCGAGACCTCTCCAATCCTGGTCAGCTCGGGCCTCCTCCTAGTGAGTTCACTAGTGAGCAATTTGCAGCCTATTTTAGATCTAAAATTGAAGCCATCCATTCCGATCTGGCCTCCGGCTGCGCTAGTTCACCCTCTGACATCCCTGGGGCCTCACCCGCTCGGTCTTCCTTCCTGGTTGAGTTTGGGCCTGTGTTACCAGCGGAGGCCTCCGGGGTTATGGCTTACTGCTGGCCAGCGGCTTCCCCCTTTGACCCTTGCCCAGCCTGGCTTATTAAATCTGCCAGAGGGAACATGTTGGAGTGGGTCTCTTCTATTGCCACGGCCTCCTTCAGGGAAGGAATTTTTCCATCCCGTTTAAAGGAGTCTGTGGTGAAGCCCACTTTAAAAAAGCCCGGCTTGGCGTCGGATGATTTGTCCAGCTACCGTCCAATTGCCATTGTTCCCTTCCTGGGCAAGGTTGTTGAGAGGGTGGCCGCTGTCCAGCTTCAGTCGTACCTGGAGGAAAATTGTATCCTGGACCCCTTCCAGTCCGGGTTCAGGTTGCTTCAGGGGACTGAGACTGCCCTGGTTGCTCTGCAGGATGACCTCCTCAGGGAGGCCGACAGGGGGTGTTCCTCCCTTTCGGTCCTCCTTGACCTGTCAGCTGCCTTTGATACCGTCATCGGCGGTAACCTGCTGGATCGGCTCTCTGAGGCTGGAATCGGGGGCTCAGCTCTTTGCTGGCTCCAATCCTTCCTCAGCGACCAGTCTCAGTGGGTTCAGCTGGGGGATGATTTGTCGGCTCCTTGGACACTCCCTTGTGGGGTGCCCCAGGGATCGGCAATCTCCCCTATGCTGTTCAATGTTTATATGAGGCCGCTGGCGGAGGTCATCAGGAGATTTGGAGTTCGGTGTCATCAGTACGCTGATGACACGTGGCTCTATCTCTCCTTTTCCTCTTCTGCAGTGGAGGCAGTATGCTCCCTTGATCTGTGCCTGGAGGCGGTCTTGGAATAGACCAGGACCAACCAGCTCAAGCTGAACCCGGAGAAGTCCAAGGTACTGTTCTTTGGGGCGCCCTCATCCGGGTACAATGGCCCCCTCCCTAGCCGGGGGGGGGGGTTGCCTCCAGCCTACAGACAGGGCCAGGAATCTGGCTGTGGTCCTGGATTTAGCCCTCTCCCTGGATGCCCAGGTGACTGTGGTCTCCAGGGCTGCTTTTTTCCATCTCCGCAGGATCGCCCAGATCCGCCAGTATCTCGATGAGTCCTCCCTGAGGACAGTTGTGCAGGCCCTCGTAATCTCAAGGATTGACTACTGCATGCCCTCTATGTGGGGTTGCCCTTGACCCTTGTCCGGAGGCTCCAGCGGGTGCAGAATGCTGCGGCCAGACTGGTGGTGGGTGCTCGTAGATTCGATCACATCACTCCAGTTCTGGCATGCCTGCATTGGCTGCCCATTGCCCTCCAGATAAAGTTCAACATCCTGGTTTTGATTTTCAAAACCCTCCATGGCTTGGGACCAGAATACCTATCGAAGCATATTTCCCAGAGTTCAACTGGGGTCAGGCCCACTAGAATGGCGCAGGCACGCTCACTTAGGGTGGCCACACCAGGGAGGCATGGAAATCGCTCACGCATAACCGCACCTTCTCTGTGGTGGGCCCCATGTTGTGGAATCATCTTCCTAGTGAGCTGCGCCTAGCACAGTCCCTGCCTGACTTCAAAAAAGCTCTGAAAACTTTCCTTTTTAAGGAGGCTTTTGGCGACCTTTTCATTTAATGTTTTTTTTGCCCACATCACCTCTTGCTGAGGGTTTCCCCCTCTTTACTTTACTAGGTTTTTTTTTCTTTTTTACTTGTTATATACTGCTGGTTTTATTCTTGATTGTAAACCGCCCAGAGTTCCTTCTGGAAGATGGGCAGTATAAAAATGCAACAAAATGCAACAAATCTTTGGGAAAGGGTTTTGCTGGCTGCCCCAACCCAGCAAAGCAGAGGAAAAGCTCCCCCCCTTTACTGGGTTGTGGAAAATCCCCTCAAAGTAGGGGAGAAGCTCCCCCCACTTACTGGGTTGGGGATGAACCCCCAATCAACCTGCAGCTGAAGGCTGTTCTGCACAGCCTGACAGCCAGCTGATTTTGATAGCTCTGAGCTGTCTTTGGGAAAGTGCTTTTGCTAGCTGCCCCAGCACAGCGGGGGGGGGGGGGTTAATGGCCAAGGGGTGACTCCATCACTCACTAACCCCCCTACTGGATCAGGGCATCCCGGAGTCAGCAGCCTTGACCCAGCAAAAAACCCAACTAAATGTTCATAACTAAAAATTTCCCTATACCGGCCAATTTCCATTCGTAATTCAAATTTTTCATTGTTCAAGGTATTTGTAATACAAGGCATTACTATATTACTAAAACAAAACCCTACAGAGCTTTTACAAAATATGTTTCTTCACCAATCTTTGACAATTTTGGTGACTCTTTGTCTAGTGAATGAACTATGGAGCTGCTATGCTTTTGTGTTGTATTTTTCCCCTTTTCTTTTGGCAATGCTGTTGTGCCTATCAGCTGCAATGAAAGGATATAGTGTGGGAAACTTTTGCCAACATATTCATGGACTGCATTTAGCAGCCTGTTCTGGAAAATGTAGAGCTATATGCTTTGAATGTTTGCTTAAAATGTGGTTTTGTTTGTTCATAGTGAATTAAATGCCAGATCAAAAGATCTCCAAGTGAAGATTGCAGAAAACGGGGAATTGGGTAGTAAGTATTATGCATCGCTCTCTTATGACATTTTGGATTTTATTTTTAGATGGTAATAAGGTGCTGATTGTGAATTAAAACAAAGTGCTGAACTAATCTGATTAGGTCAGCAGTAAAGAGGTACATCTGATTTCACACTTTCTGGGAGGTACTAAGCAGCTAGTCCCTAAAACAGCACCTTGCTTGAGGTATGTCTACCAAGCTTGAGTATTTCTGCAGAAGAGTGCATTTTTGTAATATTTTACATTATGCAATGGGTTTTTAATCTACAAAGGTTTTGAGGTCTAAAGTATTTTTCCACTGATGAACTGGATGCAATCATCTTCTCTTCGGCAAAACAAGTTAGTAATGTCTAGAGCTTGAAAAAGTTACGTTTTTGACTATAGCTTTCAAAATATTCCAGGTAGCATTTTCACTACCTCAGCTGACTGGGGATGGGAGAGGGTGGTGGTGTATGGGAGCTCTAATCAAAAATAATTTCTCAGCTCGAAGCATGATTTCCCCTTTTATTGTGCTGTTAGATCAGTCCTATAATGTTGTCGAGAGAAGCTTTAATTTAATTTGATCTTGACTTGTCATCTGTATTGTAGACATCTGGACATTTTGTGTAGGTGAGATCTAAATTATGAGAAAAATCAGTCTACTGCTTCATCCATACATAAGTGGATACACGCAGCATTTGTATGTACATCCATACAAATCAAGAGTTGTGTGTGATTTTCTTAAGGCAGAAGGCAAAGCTAACACCATGAATAAGAGGTTTCAGTCAAACTCCGTTCTAGAGATATTTTTCCATATTCACAATCTGCAAGTAATTTTTCAACACAAAAACGGTAAAGAATCTTACTGTACCTTGAAGGCTAAGCTTGTTGGAGGGGAAGCATACGTTATACAGTATAGGTTTTATCCCACTTACTTTGTTGAAAGGAATATGAAGATGTGGGTTTGCATCCAAGAAAGCTTCTGCCAAACAATATTCGTTAATATGTAAGGAGCCACAAAGCTATTTGGTTTTGCTTCCAAAAAAGGGAGGAGTAGATAAAGGCTTCCCAATAATTTTTTTAAAAAGAAATCCAAGAAACTGGAATGAATCTGAGTAATTAAAGTGGTCTTTATGAGTTTCAGGAACTTGGATATCATTTTTACTCCACAAAATCTTTTCTCATCTCCTGCTTTATTATCACATAATTTTGGCGTTTAATTTGAAATACCCCCGAGATTGTGAACTAGAACTTACTCTAAAAATAACCCTTAGTATGGACTATTCAGACTAAATTTAATGCACTGCTTTTAATTTCTATAGCTGGCTTCTCCGCATTTGCTACGGTACCTTTGGATTTGTTCAGGAAACAGCCTTCAGGACACAGAAGTTTTGTGCTGAACAACCAGTGTAGCAGTAATAGATCTACAGTAGGATCTGTCTTTGCAGAGGTAACTTTTTTAAAAAATTAATATCTAGTTTTTTTTTCTTTATTTCTACCCCCGTTACTCTCTCATGTGCACACACAAAATTCTCCACTCAGTGTCTTTCTCCCATTACATATATGCCAATACAAAGCAGTGGGTTTGCGATTTATTTATTTATTTATTTATTTATTTATTTATTTATTTATTTATCTATTTATCTATTTATCTATTTATCTATCTATTTATTTGACTTGTATACCGCCCGTCTTCCCGAAGGAACTCTGGGCGGTTCACAACAAAAGGTATATAACAAAATCAAAACAATTAAATATAACAATTTTAAAAATACTGGCTGATATCCAGTTGGTGCAAGTATTAGGCATAAAGAGTAGTGACGGCATCATTCAGCCCGTGATATTTGCTGGTCCCAGTCCTCGTGGTGGCATTCTGGTCATGATTTTCTTATATTAAAGGCTCCTTCTCATCCTAACGCTCCCAAGGACTTCTCATGGTCAGAACAGATCACTAGGGAACCTCAGAAGTTCTGGGGCAAGAGATAGGAAACATTCAATTCAGTTAAAAGCTAACATCACAGAGTGAAAACATAATCACTGTTTATACCTGCATAGTTACCCAACAAGGTTTTAGCTAGCTAAAAGAAAAAGTGGTAATATGTCAGTAAGATATAATACCTAATATGTTAATTTGAAAAACAATTGGTGGCAGCTATGTTATTTTCAAAAATCAATAAATAATGCCTAAGACAATATTTTTTAAAAATCTGGACTCTGCAGTAGGCTTAAGTGTTTCTTGAGGGATAGGCATATAAATTCAGAAATAGTTGATGGTCAAAGTATACAAGTTTCTAAATGTTGATTGTCTTTTCAGTTTTCCTATGAAGGTCAGAAAATGGGAACATATTTTGTTTGAGATGCACTTGTTTGAATGTTTAAATATTCTCTTTCTCCAGTTCACGTACATTGAACCTTCAGAGTCTAGATCCTTGCAAGCTTTCACCAAGCTTCCTGATCCTGTTGCAAAAGTAGAGAAAGACCGGCGAGTAATGCCCTGTGGCACTGTGGTCACAACAGTTACGGCTGTAAAGGCAAAGCCTTTGTTAGAAGGGAGATCATCTGTTCTACATTCAGGTAATAATAATAATAATAATAATAATAATAATAATAATAATAATAATA
>JAHTLZ010000021.1:641441-674878 GCA_023846285.1 Phrynocephalus versicolor
TAATAATAATAATAATAATAATAATAATAATAATAATAATAATAATAATAATAATAATAATAATAATAATAATAATAATAATAAAATAGACAAAAACCCTGAATTATTATTGATATTTGAGTCTCTTTAATGTTTAGTACATTTAAATATGGGTTGTTTATACCAAGCTAAATCCTGTGCCAGAGTAATTTTGTGACTGCTCTTACGAGTTTTAGAGCTGCTTCTTTGTGGCTTCAGAAATCAACATCCTGTTTGTCTACAAGTGAATATGTTTTTCAAATATTTTGATTATTACCCCACATGCATTGTGAAATAATGAAATAGCATTTTGTTCTCAGTAGTATTGTTAGCAAAGAAGGGAGGCTTTTATTGTGTTCTTACTAGAGGTCTTACTATTGCTTGGTCTAATTACACCCCACAAAGCAAATACTGAGTCACATTAAAGTAAAAAAAAGATTTATTAAACTTTTAATAGAAAATAAATATTCCACATTAAACAGTCTGTATTGAAGAATGTCCTTATACTTGTTGCACCATCCCCTAAAGCTGGATGGTATGCATGAAGGGAAGACTCTCCATCTCAACAGCCATGAGGAGATATTAAAACTGTCATTTTACTTCTTTTTAACCTACAGACCTTTCCGAAAGGAGGGGTATAAAAGAATGTTAGTTTAGATAGACCAACAGTAAGTCAGATCAGGGTGATTGACATACCGCATTCTGAGTCTATTGATCTGCATACTAGTAA
This sequence comes from Phrynocephalus versicolor, assembly GCA_023846285.1. Classification (NCBI taxonomy): domain Eukaryota; kingdom Metazoa; phylum Chordata; class Lepidosauria; order Squamata; family Agamidae; genus Phrynocephalus; species Phrynocephalus versicolor. The sequence continues at coordinate 642,190 of JAHTLZ010000021.1, forward strand.
CAAGATGCACAGAAGGGTCCCTTATAGAAAGCTGGGCTTTGTTTTCTCTTCCCACTTCCCTCCTGATCTGTTCCACAACACCCCCAATCCTTGAGTTTTGAAGGTACACAGGAGGCAGAAGAACTGCACCACACTTTCACTCCTCTCCTGGAAGGAGTTTTTTTTCTTCCGTGGAAAAACTGCCTTCTACCCACTGGAAACTGCTGTCAGGAGGATTTTCAAAAACTTTAATTATATGTGTGTGCATCCTTAAAAACATCCACCAAACAGTTTTGCATAAATGTGGATTTTGTTGCATCTTGTTACAAAGAGGTGCATTGTGAGCACTGATTGGTGAATGATAAACTACAAAGTTGGAAAACATAGCCATGGCAAAAACAAATGACAGCTTGTCATCAAGATGCATGGAACACAGAGGCTTCATCTGTATGATATGTTCTTTGTCAGGGTGTGTCTGTCAGCTCTGTTGTAGAATTGCCTAGCAAGTAGAAGAGATGGGGACAGTAGCATGTGGTAAATTAGACAGCCATCTGTTTCCTTCAGTCTTGTGATGGCATCAAAGTATAAAACATGCACCCACAGCAATGGTTATATGTATAAGTAAAATCATACTGGAGAAAAATAAGAAGATTGATTATAGTGGTTGCTAATTAGAATAGATAGGTTTTGAACATCTATTTAAAATCTCTTCCATTGCTTTAAATATAGGAAGATCTGACAAGCATGATTTTAAAAATATGTGGTCTAGAAAACGTGTACTGTACAACTCACCTCCAGGATAAAAATAACCATGTGAATTCTGCACAAGGAGCAAAATCGTAAACATTGTCTCTTTCATGTGATAATAAAATCACTGTGTAAGAGATTGCCAAAATAAATAGTTCTAGATTTTTCAAATTTCTGGAAAATGACTGTGTTCATGAGTTGTGAAAAAAGGAACTGCAGAGACAGATACTGAGGTGAAACACAAGTATTATTTGTTGATCTGCATACCAATGGAACCAGATGACTCCGATCAATGGTAGAGGGAGTGAACTGTGAATCCATGCCAGGTTTTAGTCTGCACCAAAGTCTGAGATGTCTAAGGTTCTAGGGATAGGATCCAGCATCCTGAAGGTGCATACTGAAACCCAGAATTGATTTATAATTTCCACCCTATAATTGGAGTTACCAGTCATCACTAATTTGAATGTCTCCAATATCACATCTTTCTCCGTCCTCCTTCCCCACCAAAGCTACAATACTGGGAGAAGATGTTTGATCGGAAAAATAGTTTGGGAAGAAACACTTGTCTGAGTGTCTTTTGGCTGCTTTTCAGCTTTAAAAAAGGACCCCAGGGGATCCCGTTGTGCGTCTATATATCTATACACAATCTATAGCCTCCCTTTCTTCTCTTACAGAACATTGATGTCTTGCTGGAGTTTATTAAGAAAAATAATGTTGAAGTTTATAAGTGGGAGAATAACTGAGCTATATTACATATTAGGTTCACCAGGACGAAGTCCTATTAAAGTGAAGGTGATTGAAAAGGATCTGTCAGTTCAAGCAATCCACTGTCGGAATGCTACAGTAAACAGGGCTTTGTCATCTTCAGATACAGGTAATGTTAAATTCAATTTTGTTTTGTGGTGCATAATGTAAAATGAAGTCACCAAAAGTGTTCAGATGACTGCACCATAATAAGCTTGTGACATGCAAGCATTTATCTTGCATATGGATAGTTGTTGGAAACATTTCATGCCATTGCTTTTGCAGTGAATTGTCTAAATATCTTTCTGATAGAATCTCACAAAGAGCTTTCACATCTTGAAAAATGCAAAGAAACCTCTTTCTATATGTGGTCTCTTCTAGTGAGCATTTTCCTCCTTTATAAGCTAGCGCAAAATAACATAGGTGGGTTACTGATTCATTTTGTTGAAATCAGGGTCTGATGAGAAAGATTAATGATTTTATTGTTCCAATTTTTTCAGTGTTTAATGTCTGTTATATAGTTAGGTGCCCTAAATGCTGTATTATAACACATTCTAAATGGAATTACAAGTAGCAGTCAGAGCAGATGGCAATATTATGTACAATAAGACTTAAATAAGACTTTAAATAAAATCAATTTAACTCATGATTTAAATTAAAAATGGATTTTTGATTATGTATATTTAAAAACTGATCTTTTAAAGAAACTTAAATCGTAATTTAAGGCCTTTAAAAAAAACACTGATTTTTTTTTTAATCCACCCTATGTAAAAGCCAAAGAAGCAAATAGCACAGAAGATATTTTCCATTTGAAGCTGGGGTTACTTTTTTAACAATCTAGATTTTAACAAAATCTAACAATATTCTTGGGCTGAGAGGAATTGAACATTTTTATTTGTCAACCATAAAAGTAATGATAGCGACGATCTCCAGTGCTTGGTTTCTGCTCTATTACTAAAGGTAAATGATGGTCGTGGCTTGCTAATTTGTTTAGCATTTATTTTGCAAAAGATCTGTAGGTAAATAACTCATTGATGCTCAAAGAGGTATGGAATATTCTCCTGGCTACTACCCTTTGTACTTTAAATGGTATCCTACTCTGGCTTATATTATGGATCCAGCTGCTTTCCTGGGGAGATAGTAGTAAAAGTGTAGGGATGCGTGAGTCTGTATCCCATTTGTATCCCGTATCATTTTGTATCCCATATCCCATACACTATGTCCACCCAATTTGATTCAAATCAAATGATTTTTTTTCAAAAATCAATTAAAAAAAACATATTCTTAAAGTGATAGTAGGAGTTTTTCCTTTAGCCTCTGATTACCTCTACTAACCTTACTTTCACTATTGAGAAAATGTTGAGCTTTCACTGCAATCATCATACTGCGACATACATACTGTCTGGTGTTTTAGCAAACAGACCAGATATTATTAAAGTTTTATATCAGTCTATATGCGGCCCTCATGCCAAGCCCTCCCAACGTTTTTGGGAAGAAAGAGGAAAGCATGCATTTTTCGGGTGCAAGTCCAGGCTTCTGGACTCTTCATTCATAAGATATTGGACAGTAGCTGTGGGGAAGCAGATCTGCCTCTGCCACTTTACAGGATGGCTATCTGCACTTGTGGAATTGATATAAACAGTTCTCTGCCTCATTATGTGTCTTCTTGTACAATGCTGAAAGCAACCTTAAAACATTTAAATGCAAATGAAGCATTTGAGCTGTCTACATCAGTGGCTCTCAGCCTTGAGTAACTCAGATGTTCTTGGGTTGCAGTTCCCAGAAGCTTCACTACTCTGTGCTGGAAATTGCACTCCCAAAAAAAACCTGGGTTACCCAAGGCTGGGAACCACTGGTCTTAATAGACATGATTCAAATGTGAGCAGTTTAATGTTGCAGATATGGGATGTTTTTCAGAAAAATAGTCCAACTAATTGAGTTAGTGTCAATGTTACTATATCATGATTTATATGAATACATTGTACTTGTACTGAAATATTGAATATATTTAGCTTTGACTCTTGATTGTTTGCTCAGTTGTTGCTTGGATCTTGTCATTCTTTTAAGCATATTTTTTACAGAACTACTAGTATTGAATGGCACAGATCCTGTGGCTGAGGTAGCTATTCACCAGCTAAGTGAATCCGCAAAGCAAAAACTTAAATCTCCCAGGAAGAAAAGCACGATCATAATATCAGGGGTGTCAAAGGTAAAATTGATGAACACAATCCACAGAACTTCTCTTTGACATTTTATTGATATGTTTAACATTTCATTATCTTTGTAGAATTTATTTATTTTTTTTAAAAAACACTTACTTTAGATTATAGTTCAGCATTATTTTGGTTGTAAAACATTGATTTATTTCATTTTGAACTTGAGAAGCATCAGAAATATCACAAAGACTGTTGTTAAAGGTCCCCTCCACCATAAATCACTAAAACTGTAGGGGCCACTTATCCATACTGCACTGGGCTGCAGTCAAAATAAAAATTAGAATCTGCAACATAAGCAGTAGGCATGACATTTCACCAAATATAAAGAAAAAAAACGGTGTATCAGCTAAATTTTCTATTTTCTTAATAAAAGCTTAAATTTGTGCTTGTCCTTGATACTTCTGCTAATCATTTTATTGGAATCTATGCCATAATGCTATAGAGAACTTCATAGTAGCCATGAATTTTCTAATAATTGCTAACTGCACGGCTTTGATAATTAGATGTTTGCCGAGAGAATGAAACAGTCAGTAATAGAATTATTTCAAACAGACCAGCTTCTGTGAAGGAAGTGATAGGATACTTTGGCTGGAGGCACAGATATATGGACAGGGATAAGAAAGCAAAGTGGGAATAGATCCTAAAAGGCATTAAAAAGTGGAGGAGTGAAGAGGGAAATGGCCAGTGGGGTGAAGAAAATGAAAGGATTATAGGACTGGTGAAGGAAACAAACATTTGAAGAAGGAAAGGACTAAAAGAAAACAAGGGCTTTGCAAAAACCTTAGTGGGATCAAGACTACTAGTGGAAGTTTGGGTTAATGTTGGAGTTGGGTGGGGAGAACAACTAACAGGCTGACAGTCACCACCTGGGCTAATATGATGAATTGTGGAGGCATGGAGCTGGAGGAAGTGCAAATGGAGCAAAACCTCAGGTAGGCTTTAAGAATGGAAGTGTATCACGTACTGTCAGTCAGGAAGAAAAGAACAGGCACAAGGAAGTATTTGCGAGAGGGTCAGCGTCTTAAGAACTCCTGTTACACACTGTGAAGTCAGAATTGATGTATAACAACACTATAAGGCAGGGGTCCTCGAAGTTTTCAAACAGCGGGCCGGTCCACCACGCCCCAGGCAGCACTGGGGGCTGGACCACAGTCCAAGGAAAAAAAGGCCAACATGGAAAAAAGGGGGAGGGAGTGGGGGACCTTGCCGTAGCCCACCCACTTTGAATGCCCCACTAGCCAGCATGCTAGATCAGTATGCTGATCATCTGGGCGGTAGTTGGAGGGAGTGGGAGAAGCGACATAGCCCACTGCTTTGAACTGCCTCAGCAATAGAAGCAACTGCAGAGGCTGGCTTGCTCGCAAAGCAGGGGGTAGGTGGGAGGGATTGCAGTTGGTACCGGGGGCCGGATTCAGGACCTTGGGGGAGCCGCATCCGGCCCCGGGGCCTTAGGTTGAGGACCCCTGCTATAAGGCAACAGAGATATTTAAGGAATAGTCTTGCCAGTTCCACCCCACATCCCCCATGAAGACTCATGGCTGAGTTGGGATTTAAAATTAGTTCCCCTGAGTTCTATTCTGTCACTCTCTCTACTGCACCATATTGGGTATCAAGAGTTCCTGAACTTTACAGGATTTCATGGATTTTGCCATGTGTGGCTATTCCTATCATCCCAGCCCAATAACTAAGGAGCTTAATAGTTGTGCCTCTCAAACAGCAGTCCTTAACCCTGAGAATACATAGAAACCCACTTCTGTAATTAAGAAAAGCAGAGCATAATGGGGAATCCTCTGCTCAGAAGAGGGAAGGATGCAATTCAAGGGTTTGTACATAGTCATTCCTAGCTAGCATTGTCAGCCATGTAAATCTTAGATGTCTGCATCTATTTCCCTTCTTCCAGACTAATTTATCTCAGGATAGTGAAGCAGCACTTATGATGGACTATGCAGCGGCCATGGACAGCTCAAATAAACAAGCTGATGCTCCCAGTGTGGAAGACAATCTTGTACAGTCCCCTTCTGATGAAAATATATCGCTGTCTGCATCCCAAGCAATACCTGTCCACGAAGACCCCCAGGAAAACAGCCATGATGCCTGGACCTTAGATGACACTAGCCAGCAGTGGGACAGCAGTGTGCTACTGGACCAAGACTGTGATAAAATGTCTGAGAGCTCCATGAGCATCTTGGAATCTGGAACTGTGAAGAAATCCAAAGGTATCATACTTCGCTGTTGGAGCTTTTGTATATAAAGGTGCAACTACATGGCTTTGATTTGCAGCTTGCATTTCATTTGAAGTCATAGCCAATGCTTATATGGGCTGTAGGTTGATCCGGGAGTTCACAGATCACACTGGATGCAGTGTAATTCATGTTCCAGCCCACAGCCTCTCTCGGTCCATCCATCCCTCTGGTCTTGCCTTTTGTCAACCCTTTTATGGGATAATAATTAGAACCAGAGATAGGGTGAAGTAAGACTAATCTCATATATATGAGACATTTTAAAAATTCACAGGATGATTGGAGGAGATGAAAGCATGTGGGGGTGTTTTTCCCTGGTCCTGAAAATCATGCCCCAAATGCTTCCATGACCCAAATACTTCCTACAGAAACACCTGTCCCAACTTTACAAATACACATCACAACTAAACACATGGTGGGGGAGGGGAGAAGCCCAGAAGTAGACCAGTAGCCACTGAAGCTATTAGCAAGTTATATGTTCCCTGGAATTTGTCCTGGTCAGGAAATGTATTTTGCTGATTTCAAGAACAGATCCAAAGAAAACAAAGCAACAGAACTATGTTCTGTTAATTTTTTGATGGAGACATTAAATAACACTATTAGCTCTTCCATTTAAACTATGGAGACCACCTGTTAACTTTGGAGAGGACAGATGCCATGATTCTAAACAGACATCTAGGAAAGGTGTACTATTGAGGGCTTATTTGGCTAAAACAGAGGACTCCTGCTATATTTAAGTTGTTTCCTCCTGCCAAGATTACACAATATGTATTGTTTGTTTGAGGTGGGTAACTTTTTGCATGGGTTACCCTTGCATGAAGCACCTTTAATCTGTTACCTCTGTTTTAGATCTTTTAACTACATGCACTGTTGTTTCATGATTTTGATTTGATGGGAGGCAAGTGCATGTTGCATTTCACTGAATCACATGACTAAACTCAGGAAAACAGCTACTTCCAGCTTGAATACCCTTTCCCCATTACTCACTATCTTTGAGAGGCAGGTTACAAGATGAAGCACTGGAAATGCTCAATCCAATCCTTACTCCAAGTTATATAGGAGAACCACAGAATTGGTGGGACTTTTATAAGGCAAATCCTTATACAAATCCTGGTGATTCAGTATGTTGCCTTAACAGACGGAATGACAGCTATATAAATAGAGTTGGCTGTGCATCTGTAAAATACCAATACTAACATTTTTTTTAAAAAAACAAAGATTGCCTTAAAATACTTTTTGTTGCAAAACTAAAAATTAACGTATTTCATATCCGTAGGTGGACTATTGAAAAAGAGTGCAAAGTTATTTTTCCTGCGACGGCACCATCAAAAAGACCCAGGAATGAGCCAATCGCACAATGACCTCACCTACTTACAGCAGCCTACATCTGGTGGATCTCCAAGAAAGGGGGGAACTCTAACACGCATTCTGAACAAGAAAATTACCTTCAAGAGCAAGAGCAAGAACAAGCTCAATGGCACACCCGTTGAACCCTATGCATAACACTGTATGCCAAATTATATGACCTGCACCTATTCAGTTGTTTACAGAAACATAAGACTATAATGTGCTTCATGAGAATCACTAATGCTGCAGTCTATTGAAGAGCTTGGACAAAAGAGGTAGGAGATGAAGCTGTTGGAAGAAGGCTTACAGCAAGCTTAAGTTGCTGAGAAAAATGCTTTGGTCCTGTCCAACAAGCCCTGTTGAGACTTTCTAGGAAATGAGCTGATTCATTTCAGCAGGCCTTGGTCTACAAAACATTAGTTACAATCAGGTTTAAAATAATGTATCTTTAGTACAGCAGTAAACACAACCGCCAGGGAGCTATAGTGGACAATTGTCTGCATGAATGTATGATAGCTGCATATAATGGTTGCATTTTTAGAGTATCATAATAGGGTGAAGCTTAGCAATGCACATTTTAGGGGCCCTGAGCTGAGGGAGGGGGAACACAGCTGGGAAGAGCATGAAATTCTAACCCAGATTATCTAAATTTGGAAACTGGAAATCCTCTGCATGCTTACTGATTCCTGCTGTGTAAAGTGGGTCTTACCCCAGGTAAGAGTTCACACGACTCGCAGGCTTAGGATATTTCTGGAGAGGGAACTGATAGGCCAAATGGGCCATCCTGAGGTAGTAATTTTTCAGCCTGTATAAATTAGATCTGCTTTTAGTAGATTGTAGTTATACAGATTCATCACTTATCAGATGAGCTACAAATCTATTATTTATTGCATGTACCACAATGAATCCCCTGACGGGCTCTCAAGAAAGCCATGTTCTTATTTCCATGAATACTCGACTTTGCCAATGCTGTTAACACATTTTAGGGAACCTGCAGTGTTTTAGACATAGGCGCTCTGTCACAGCAGAACAAAGGATAACATAGGCAAAGCATGTGTAGTTTCTACCAGATTCCCCCTCTCTGTGTTCCATTTTGAAATGAAATGGGTCAAGGGACAGTGTGTATTTAAGCTCTGAAATCATTCCTTCTTCAAATTCCAAGAAAAAGAAAATGATGCTGTTTTCTTGCTATCAGGTGATGAAAACAAACATATCTTTTTATGTTGCATATTTTTATTATCTATGCATTCTGTATTGTTCAAAGCTTATGTATCTGACCTCATTGGGGACTTGCTTTGAACTATGTGGCTTGATTGTGGGGTACAGAATCAAGCTTCCTTGCTTATTTAGGTGACACTTGGTACCAATCCGATTATTGCGTGTGTTTTTTAATCAGTAAAGGAAGCAATGTCATTGGTAGACATTGTGATGCTCGAGGGAATTTTAATAAAAGCTACAGTGGTAGGCCTCCTAAAGCCTAGCATGCAAAGGAAAGCTGTTGAAATACAGCAAGCATTTGCAGTACATACAGCAAGTTCTAACTTCTGTTATGAAAGTCTGTTGTAGATGGATTGCTTAGGGAGTCAACAGACATATGAAATGTTTCTTTTTATAATCATGATGATTGGGATCCTAGCCCATTTCTTTGGAAAAAAGACTTGTTCTCAGCAGACTTTCCATGGTGATCACTGGTAGAGGGACTTGTGATGCTCCAGACATCATTGGACTGTAACTACTATCATCACTACTTAATGGAGGCAAGAGGTGAGGAGTTAACAAGTGAAAAATATCTAAAAGGCCACACATTCCCCATTCCTAATGTAAGTGGATTTAGGACTGGGTTGCAAGTGTGTTAAATCGTGACTTTTCTTTTATTGTATAGCTTGATGATGGCACATAAATGGATGGAGATGCAAAACTAAAAAGAAAGGCAATTGCTGCTCTGTCTCTTACGAATACTTGAAGACATTTAAAAACTATTTGAAAGTCTTAATGCTGTGTTATTGGATTTTAAAGGGAAAAAAATACCAAAGGTAAACTGTGTGCTTTGTATTTTTTAAATGGTCTTAATGTAACCTCAAGGGACAGAAATGGTAATATGAATATTGATGTATCTTTTCAAAGCAAAAGGTTATAAGACAGAGGCTGTTTTACAGTACTGTAGCTAAAAGAGTTCAAGTGATACTTGAAGTGATGGAAGTCATCAGAAACATCTGCTCATATTCCTTTGAAGGAAAAGGGCATCTTCAGCTAGCACTACACATTTCAGGCTCTTTTGGGCAAGAGTGGATTTGCAGAGGCTGCAGGAAGTTGCCTAAAATTTCAGTTGATAACACATAGGGTACTCTTTATACAAAAAAGTTAGAAATATTTCCGTTTTTCAGCTTTTTTGTACCACATATTTTCAAATGTTAATACGATTTAATACTTTAAGCTTCCCCTTTCTTACCCAAAGACTTGGCTACCTAATTATTTCCAACACATGAAATGTGTAACTACTAATTTGTAGTCATTATTAAGTGTAGACTAATTAGTAGTTTGCAGTGAATCCAAGTATTCTTTCAGGCTACTTATATGACAAAAGAGATTCCCCCCCCCTTCATTCAAATGGCAAAAAGCAAGCTTCTTAACTCTGTCCATAGTGTTTCCCTTGCTTCATGGTCTTTGTGTAGAACATAGCTGTCACATAACAGAAATGATTCTGAACAGTGTTCTAACTTCATAATTTCTTAATACTAAAATATTTTGTGTGTCTGTGAAAAGTCTTCTAAATATAGCTAGTTGAGACTGAATGAAGTTCGATGCTATCACATATCTTTTACTGTAGCTCAAATAGGAAGCTGTGAGACCATACAGGAATACAAAGGGACAAGTTGTTCCAGCCTTTGAAAGACTTAAATGGATAAATCATGAGACAGTGGCAAAGTAGAATGAATTGACTGGCCACCAGATTTAGGCAAGAGCCCAAACACCAAGTTCCCTTGATTTTGGTGAAAAGCCAACCAACAGGTCTGGTGACAGGCAAAGACTGAAATCCTGGTGAGTAAGTTTTTTTAAAATGGTACTTGGTTCTCAACAAATATACACAGGAATGTATCATCACCAGTCTTATCAGTACAGTAGATCCAAAATCAGGTTAACAGAAGGAATAGAAAAGCACTGATTGAAATCACGTTGATTAGTATAAAAAAGCTATATGCACTTGAGTAGGCCTGTTAAGTCAGTGAGGATTTAATGAACCAGTTCTACAAATTCCAAGGATTCAAACAGTCCTGCTCAGGTTGCGACTTACTACAATGAAGTCAGAGGAGGCTTATTACAGAAGGAATTAACCTGCTGTGCCATGAGTGCTAGCAGCACAGCACCAGAAACCCCTACCCCAATAAAGTTTATAATTACCTTTGAAACTGGACAACAGCTTGTGCAATAACCAAGGGAAAGTTTGCACAAAGCCTTTCCGAACCAGATTTAGTTGGCACTTGTACATAAATAAAAACAGTGCTGTGCAAGTGCTGGATACTTTGTCTCAGACTTGATACAAACTTACATCTTAGAAGAACTGTCATAAGAAATGTGTACATTTAATGTTCTCATTAAGACTGCCAGGTAAGCACACACACTCACCCTGCGAAATTCTTAATTGGGGGAAGAATGGTGAAAGGCCTGATGCAATGAGTGATTTTCAAAACACTGATTCAGTGTGCAGCAATTCAACAGCATTCCTACGTGTCTTGAAATAAGCGCGAAAGAAGCAATCGCGGACCTTTGGAAAGATTCAGAATGGGAAGTGGGCAGCAGGCAGCAGTTTCTTGTTACTGTGGGTCGTAAACGGAAAGTACATAATTCCTTATTCCCTTGTTGTGTCAGGGCACCAACTCACTGATCCCTGCTAATACCTGCAGGTGTTTTTTTTTTTTAAATGGAAATTGTGAAGGGGCGCTCGCCGGCTTCGTGAGTGACAGATTGTGTAGGCTGGCATTATGTAGCAGAACACTGTCCTCGGTGGCCTTGCCTCCTGGATGCCGCAGGTATCCAACCAAGGGACGGAGGCCTCCCGATGCCTTGGAACTCCCACGCCTAAAGAGCTCCACCACCGAACTTTTGGCCAGCGATCTGCAATGATGGGGGGAAGGGGGGGAATCTCTCGCCCACCATCCTTCGTAGGCGCACCGCTTCTTGCCTCGGGGGGGGGGGCGCGGGCACCTCCCTCCTCTCTCCCCTGGCCGGGGCGTGCTTGCATGCTTGCCGCGGGTCGGACCTGAATCCTCCTCCCAACGAGCCCAATCCGACGCCGCTGCTTTCGATGCATGGAAGCCGAGCAAAGTCCTCTGAAGTCCCAGTTAAACGGCGGCCCAACGTCCTACCCCTTTCTCTCCTCGGGTGCGCAGAAGACCCGCGCTTGCCAACCCCGGCGGGTGCCCGACTCCAGCCCAGCTCCCGCAACCACCCGCCCTTTCTCTCTCTCCCCCCACCCCACCACAACCACACACAGCCTTGGACTACATTTCCCAGGGTGCTCCGCAAAAAAAGCCACGCCCCAGCTTCCGGTGCCGCGTGGTTTCCGGCTCGGATCGGAACCTGGAGCCCGGATTCGATCCGGCGGGGCGAGCGTTCCAAAAAAAATAAAAACAAAAGCAGGTAATTGCCAATCCCTCTTTTCCTTCCCGCGCGCCCCCCCCCCCCCATGGGTGCCCGCCTCGGGCCTCGGCTCCTGGCGCGGGACCCTCCGCCGGGGGAGCCCTTCCGCCCGCCCTTGTGGTGGCTCCCGACGAGGTGTCCGTGCCGGGGTCCCCGCCGCCCGCCCGGGCGCCTCTTCTTCCCTCCCTCCCCTCCGTCTCGCTGGGCTCCTCCACGCCGCCTGTTCTTTGTTACAGGCGGGCGCCGCCGTCGGCCGCGCGCGCCGCGGAGGGGGCGAGGCGGGTCCAAGGGAAAACCCGGCGGAGCCACTCCCGGATCGCCGGCCGGCGGCCGCCTTCTCCTCCACCGCCGTCCTGCCTGGGCTTCCGCGGAGGCTCCCCTCCATTCATTCCCTTCCTTCCCTGCCCCGCCGAGCCTTTGGGAGTGGCGGCGTCGCTCGGGTTGCCGAGTGGCTGGGCGGGTGGGGTTGGGGACGAGTGGAAGGCAAAAAAAAAAAAAAAGGGGGGGAGCAAGAGGGAGGGGGACGCCCTGGCGGGTCCCCCTCCGCAGTCAGAGCAAAGCCCACTCGCCCATTTTCTGCTAGTGGGCTTTGCTCTGCCCGCGGAGACCAGTCACTAGCCCATTTCTGGGCTAGTGACAGCCGTGGGTCTTTGGCCCCGCCAAGGGGAAGGCGAGGTCCTCCTCACCCCCGGGGGTCGCCTGCCTGGCCTCCGCGCCCGCCTCTCAGGGGAAAAGGGTGCGGGCGGGCGAGCGCTTCTTGAGTGGCGCCTGGCCAAGTGGCCTCCTCCTCCCTGCTCAGAGGATTCGGGGACAAGAAGGCAAACAAACGGTGGACTTCAGCACAAGGAAGCCCGGCTCTTGTTCTTTTTTTCCCCCTTCACGCCACGCATCCCATCATCACTCCTTTGGATTTCGTCATTTGACACACCTGGCCCCTCTTTGTTTCTTCAAGCACGTTAGTCAGCGTCAGTCAGAAAACCCCAGTTCATGCCTAAGAAGGAGGAGAAAAGTATTAAAAGAATATTCGAAAAACTACACATGACATTAAAAAACCCATTCTTCATTCACCATGTCGATACATTGGATAGTGGTGGCCAACCAGGGATATTTACTAGATCTTGGCAACTAACTATGCATTTGACTTATTTGTTGCATTTCCCAAGGATACTTCTGTTTGCAATAAATAATAGTTAAATGTTCCTCTAGTGTGGAGACACTTAGTGACGCAGATTTCTAGATTGTACAGTATTTCTTTCATTTATTAAGACATGCTTTGGGCTCCAATCCTCTGCCTGTTTGCTTCAAAGTAAAGCCCAGCTCAGTGAATCTTATTTCTTAAAGTGCATTAAATCGTCTTCATTGATTGATTGTATTAGGGTTTGAAAATAAATGCAGATACTGTATAATGTGAGCATTGTAAAGAACTCGTTTTGAGTAGAGAGACTCCTAAAGTTGTTGTGGGTGTTTTCTGAGCTTTCTGCCTGTATTTAGGATCTCACTGGCAAAAGTATAAACAATTTTATCTTGTCACATTATTTCTAAGACTCAGTTGAAAGGCAGGATCACTGTTTAATGTATTTTTAAAAAATATTTAACATTGAATTTGGACCAGGGCCCTATCTGGGTGTGTGTGTGAAAGGGTGCATTTGCCCCAGAGGCACAGCCATCTGGGGATGCCTGGAGGAGGAGGAGGATGCCATGTGCCCTCCCGGCCACAGTCCTGCTCCCCCCCCAAGGGAATTTTTTTTTCTTCAAAGGAGCACCTGCTAGAAAGGAGGAGGGGGACGCATGTGACAGAGGTGCTGCTTTAAAAAAAAAATCACCTGCTTGGTGCTATCTGGTGGGAGCGCGCCCCTCAACCGGGTGTTTCGGAGAGGGACGGCAGGCAGGCAGGCAGGCAAGCAGGCATGGGTCCAGGGCTTCTTGGGGGCTGGGAGCAGCACGTGCCATCAGACTGGGACCTGGTGCCTGATTTCTGCAGAGAGAAGCACAGCAATCACTGCCCACGGTTGACCCCAGCGGAGCTGGCCCTCTGTGCCTGGGGCCTCCCTGGGTGCGACCACTGGTGTCGCTCCTCCGCCTGCCCACCTGACCGGTGCCCTTCTACTGCTGTGGGCAGAGTGAAGGCAGCACCCGTCCCTCCGGGGAGCCCAGCGTGCGCTCTTGGCCCCTGGAGAATGACCGAGTGAGAACGTGAGGGCCATGGGGAGCCCGGATCGGGCCCCACTGCTGGCGCTACTCACCAACCTCTACCACTTCACCATGGTTTACGGCTACTGGCAGAGCGAGCGGCACCGCGAGCCTGCCGTCTTCGAGCTCTTCTTCCGCTGCTGCTCCTTCCAGTGTGGCTTCATGCTCAGCGTTGGCCTGGGCGACTTCTCCTCCTCCTCCCCCCCGACTCTCCCACCCCAAAGTCGCAGTCCATACTTGAGTTTGGCAAAGAAGGGCAAGAGATGCACTGCCCTCCCACCCCACTGAGGCAACCCCCAGCCTGCCCGCCTGCCAACTTATGGGCTATGGCTGCTCCACCTGGCCCCCTTGCTGGGTGGGTGAGACATGGTGGGGGGCACAAAAACTGACTTTTTTGTCCCTGGGCGCTCCAAACTCTAGCTACGCCTCTGATTTGGACTTTTCTTTCAACCTGGTGGATTTTGTTATTTTTGTTTTCATTAGAGCATGTTTGCCTTGAGTCTTTTGATCCACTCAAATGTGATGGCAAGGAAGAATGAATGTTTCTGTAGTGCATTTACATCAGTGTATATACACTGAAATCAATGGGTGTTAATCATTTCCTTATATAGCATGGCAGCCTATATAATGTCAATTTGCCACATTGCGCCTACTTGTGATATATGTATAGTATATATGTATATGTATAATATTTTGTTGCTGAAACATACTACTACCAATATTTACTAATGGATCCCTTTTCTTCAAGGAGCACATATAATATGGAGCCTATGAGACTGAGCACAACTTTACAAAATGTAGATCTTAAATTCAATTATCAGGCCAAAGTCATCAGAGCCATTGAATAAATGGGTACTATATAATTGTTCACACCATAGTTTTCTTAATAGTATGCATGTCTGCTCACTTAACAGTTAGATTTAGGCACAGCTAACAATGGCAGCAGTGAACAAAATAAAGGTTTTCGTAATTTTTTATGACCGAATAATTGTAGCAAATTATGGACTAGTCTTCTGCATGTCTTCTATCCATTATTGGTGTTAGAAGTTGGTAGTAGTGAGGCAGAATAACAGGTACCTGCAACTAATAACTTTTAGGGTAATAAGGCTGCAACAGTCATATTTTTAAGCAAATATGGTTACATTTTAAAAGACATTTTGAAGTGTTCTTAGTGGTATTTTACAAGTCATATACTATTATAATTTTTAAAATAATAGGAAGGAAAAAATAATGATAGTATAATAGCAATTCAACAAGTTACATTTTAAGATTGGGCAGATCTTGTTCATGTAGGCATAAACTTATGACTGCATAAATGTGTAGGTGTTATGCACAGCAACAAGAAATTATGCATTTCAGTTGCACAAATATCACAAGTCACTTGGTGAGACCAATAGCACAATGTATTATTAGCATAAATGCTTTGTGGATAGCACTTTTGCATTGGTGCTGTTGTAGGTACTCCTGGCTTAATTTTGAGTTATTCCTCTCTAGTTACATGACAGGATGTTTGTATCTGAAATAATAGGTTACTGCTCAAACACTAGATCCGCCCTTTGTTTTGGTTTGATCTCTTGATTTGAGCTGATTTCAGTAGATGTGTTTATCCTATTTTGTGAATTTGGCATATCCAAAGATTTATCCTGCATCAATCTTGTATTTGTCTGTAAATTAAGATCAGCTGTTTGTTTTAGCTCAATCTCCTGATCAGAACTAATTTCTGAGGTTGGTCCTGTGTTCATAGAAAAACAAATTCAGGTGTGAAAAATGTCTCTGTGGGAAGAAAGAAAGAAAAAAGATCTCATGGATAATGGTGTTTATTTTTTTTAAAAAAGAAACCCTACATCTTCTAGCTTCATTATCCTATGATTCTATGATATTGTAGTGGGGTGTAATATGCATCAAGCTTGGTATCAAATATTGGCTTATGATACAACTAACTAATATCTAAAATGGCATTTTTTTTTTTGCCTTCATCATCCCCTACCCCTTCTACATTCACTGGCCTTGCAAAGGGTTTATATTCATGCTGTGCAATTTGGAAGACCAATCTTTCAACAGGAACAAAAATGTACTGTGTCAGTGCCAATTGTGGTATGGGACAGATAGCACAAGAGGAAGATGAAATCATCATTTGTTCCATGTCCAGAGTCACTTGTCCTACTAGTAGATTAGGAGATAAACAGTTACAGATGTTTGATTTTTTTTAAAAAAAATCTTATCAAATCTTACCATTCTATTAGGCAGTTTGTAGATTAGACAGATTCATGCTTTCGGGATGTTCTCAAGAAGAGCATTAGCAACACTGTGGTATTTACAGATTTACTCAGAAATGTGAAGTCTCCATTTACTTATCATCATCAATAGCCTTTGAGACTAGAATAGAATAGAATAGAATCTTTATTGCGTAATTGTCAGATCATTGCAAAATAATGCACTACAAACGAACACACATACTACCATGCCATAATTATCAATATTTATACAATAAAACAAGCAATTCTAATATTAAAACTTTAAAATATAATATTTATTTACTTAAACTAGTTTAACTAAAATCCCCTAAATGCAGCATATAAAGCATATAACATTTAAATTGCATTCTATGAGACTTTCATACCTCTGAATCTTTGTGACATTTACACTTATATCATCCAAGTACTAAGCTCTGTATATAGCAAATTGCCTTTGAGAGAGCTGCCCTTCCTGAATCTGAACATATGTTTAAGCTGTCTGAGCTTGCTTTTTGTGGACATCTAGACAGAGAAGAACCACTACCTTCTAGTTTAAGCTGTCTGAGCTTGTTTTTTGTGGACATCTAGACAGAGAAGAACCACTACCTTCTAAATCCTGAAAATCAGCCAGGGTCCACATATTGGATTTAATCCAGTGCCGCAAAATATCTATTAACAGGTTTCTCTTAAAGCAAAACAAAGCAAAAACCAAGGGAAAATTGGACAGAATGTAATACGGTAACCTCCGCCTTTTGCGGTTCATATACTGTGGTTCAAGTAGATCGTGGGACCACAGTATACGAAAAAAAATATCCTGGGGTGAGCTGGAGAGACCTGTTTCAAGCTTCCTGTACTTACCCAGACCTGGCACTGCGCTGAACAGGCCTCAGGCGGCCTGCTCAGGCCCGTTGGAGGCCCTAAAAGTGCTTTTTACCAAACCGGAAGTGCCTTCAAGAAATCCGGAAGTGACCTCCAGATCGCTAGAAAGCACTTTTGGCACCTCTGAGGACCTTTCTAGGCATGTTGGAAGACTCAAAATGCTTTTTTGCGAACTGGAAGTGAGAAACTTGACAGTTGCCTTTTTTTTAAAAAGAGAGAATTGGTAGAAATTAATAGACTGGAGGAACGAGCAGATCTCATCCCACACAGAGACCAAAGAGAGTTCATGTGTATGGAAGTGAATAACAGATGAAAGGACAAATTTGGGGGGGGGGGATTGCTTTTGATATAGTAAATGCCCATATCTTTACAAGCTGTGCTCCATCCCACTGTTGATTATTTCTTAGCTCATGCATGAGCAGCCCTCGATTTTTGTGATACAGTTGAGTAGGAGGAGGAGGAGATCAGGTCCTTTATAAGGCAATCAATTTCCTTTTTTTTTTTTTTAACCATTCTCTTCTCCTGGAGAGTCCCTGCAATAGTGCAACTTGCCCAAGGCCACACAGAAGCTGGGCTGTTCTCCCAGGGCCACAGTGGAGAATTGAATCCAAACATTTGGTTTCACAGCTAGTTATCTAAACTGAGCTATCCAGCCATAAGGTTCAGTTCTTAGTAAACATGTATAACAGTTGCATTGCTAGGTTGCTGGAGCTTTTACAGTCCTCTACATGTCTTCTCCTAAGAAGCAAATAGTGTTTCTCAGACCATATCTAGCCTTCATCTTCATCAGCATTAAACACTATTCATTGTCTGAAATATTTTGATTTAGTGTAACAACTTTAGCTCATTTCAGCACCCTTATATTTCCTCTGTGATCTATAGAAAGTGTAAAAGAGCAACTGGTAAATTTGGTCATTATAATGAAATAAAAGTGAATGTAGGGTTAAAGATATATTTTTTTCCAAAACCTGGCAGTACTTGCATCCTGTTACCTAATGCATAATTTATATGTATATGAAATCTTAAGCCAAAATTTCTTCTTAGTTAGCAGAGAGAGATTTTATTTTAAAGACTAAAACCCCTTCTTATCGACAAAGATCTGTGGAGGTTGCAAGAACATAACTACATAGACTTTCTTGCCCATTTACTGGTTCCCAGGGGCTTAAAACGGAAGCTGGAGCCATCTGGCAATGTCAAATCTGCCCAAGGAAGGTTTCAGTTTCAGAAGAATTGTGAGGTCTAGAGAGCCAAGACTGAATCAAATAGGTTGACTCAAGTCAATATAAGTAGGTCAGGCAAGGTAGGTAATTTACGTAGGTGCAGCCGCACTCTTGTGTGAAAGTTAGGTACAACAGGACCATGGATAGCTCAAAGTGAGGATGGCTGACTGCTACTCTCTTGGTACCAACATAAAATAAACTGCCTGAGGAGCAAACTAAAACCAAACCCTAGTTTAATAATACTGTAATTGGGTGTGTCAAGTCAAATCTGTCTTACAGCGACCTTTCTCAGGGTTTTCTAGGTACAGAATACTCAGAAGTAGCTGCCTAGATGCCCTAAGCACATCCGATCTCGCTTGATTTCGGAAGCTAAGCAGGGTTGGTCCTGGTTAGTACTTGGATGGGAGACCACCAGGGAATACCAGGTGCTGTAGGTGCCTGGAGTAGGAAATGACAAGCCACTCCAGTACTCTTGCCAAGAAAACTCCATGGACAGGGAGTCACGAAGAGTCGGTCACGACTGTAACAACACAACACACAATACTCAGAAGTGGTTTCCAACTTCCTTCTTCTGGGAGCACTTCAGGATTTGGTAGCTTGCCCAAGGCCACATAGTCTGGTCCTGGGAGGCATGGTGAGAAACTGAACTTTCCAACTTCTGCCTCTGCAGTCAGAGACCTAACCACTGAGCTATCCTGCCAGGTAGCCATAATTTGTACTGTCGTCAGTTCTGCCCTCTCTGGACTATCAAGAAGTCCTCATCTGGATTTTGTTATCACATACTTTGGCAAAGCGGGAGAGGTGACCATTCATCCATGCCCTGTTCCCCTGACATGGAGCATGATTTGTCTTTTGGTTGTGAGAAGTAATTCTTCCCTTTATTAAATGTGCAAACAAATCTCCCGTCTTTATCTGTTTTCTTTACCTAAGGATACAGACAGATTCAGTGTTGTAAAGGTTTCCTACCACCATCGTTGGTTCTGAACCCTGCAGGCATTGCATCTCTTTTTGCCAGAAAGCCGTAAAATAATAGTTTATTTAACAAGAAGTTTGGAAGGAACTTTCATTTGAAAAGCTGAACCAAATTATATTTTTTGAAATAAGGTCATGTAGACATGTATTTATTTATTTGATTTTTATACCACACCATCTGACCAATAGTCAATTAATGTAAGAAATTAAGTAGAGGTGTAAAATTTCCAGAAATGTTGAAGCTTGGGGAAAAAACGTTGTTGTTTTTCCCAGTGTCCCCCCCCCCAGGAATTTTTAAAAAAATTGTCACAACTACCATATTAAAATATAGTATATTCAAACAATCATTAAAAACAGAATTTACTTTTTAAATAATATTTTTGTAATTGTAAGTAACAAATGGAATAACATTCTCCTGAACTGTTTACTAGTTTATGTGGAACAAAAAATCCTCTACAAAACAATGTTTAAAAATTCAGAATTAACAATTCGTAATTCCTCCCCACAGTATTAAATACAAATAAAATAAAAACCTCATTCTTATAAAAAGAATTGAAGAGGGGGGAATATATAGAAGGAAGTGGGACTAAGTTTCAATGAATGGGTATGAACTTTAATCCGAATCATTTTTGTTGCTCCGTATTTTCTTCCAGTGCTTTGAGACCTAGAGAAGAGCACAGAACAGAACCAAACACACCCACCCACATGCAAAAACAAAAGTGAAACCTTTTTCTTGTGACAATAGCAGCACCTCCTAAAGGAAGAGATGCATCTTGTTCTTGCATTGGGGAATTCAGTTTGTACCCTAGGACTTGTTTGCCCACATAAATTAGAATAATCTGATACTATGCATATTTTTAGAAATGATATGAAAGATCACCCTGCCTTAAAATATTTTATTCATCATGTTAAAATAAAACATTCCATAATCATGTTTTTTTCCAGTTTTTTCCAATTTTTCAGAAAACCAAAAGGCTTCTGGAAAAAACAGGGTTTTTTATTTTTTTCCTTTTTTTCCAGGCCTTCGCATCTCTAAAATTAAGTGCTTTACACCATATATAGAAAGATATCAAGAAAGAGGAGACTCTATGTCACTAGAAATACAAACAAATAAGGTGTACATAGATGCAGAGCAACAATGTAGTAGCTAGCCCCTTGGAATTCACAGCATGGTAGATCTGTATGAAAATGTGATAAATTGTAGGTTCTGTCCATTTAGAAAGACCAGTGTTACCATGTCACAGCTACTTAGAAATAGGAGGAGACTTGTTGAGTTTGGATCAGCTGCTGTGTGAAATCCCCCCCCCCCCATGTTTACAATCACAGGATAATTTTGTATTAAAAACATAATTGCGATAACTTCACTGTACTTGTGGCAAATAATGACTCATAATTACTGACGCTCCATCAAAATAAATCGGCAATCCTTGTGATTGTTCCAGGAGACAATGTTCTTACATAGCTGTGAGTTCTTTAACAATAGTTGGAACAAATGTTTATGCTCTTCATACAACCTGACATGAAAATATTTCTGAAATTGTTAAGGTCCAGACTAGTATATTTTAGTTTATATTATTTCATATACAGTACATTATAGTAATTTCATACTTTCATTTTCATTTGGAAAGAAAATATTTAGCATTATGTCTGTGGAGATTCTCAGTCATGCAGGTGAGGTTAAATGGGAGCTGAGTCATGGCAACTGGACTTCTTTACGTGTGGGGTCGAAACATTTCACTGCTCTTCCAAGTAGCTTCTTCAGTCCAGTTGCGATGACTCCGCTTCTGGATAACTAGCATTATTTCCCCAAGTGAGGGGCAGTGTACACATAGTGTGGATTTATTTTTAGGGTCCCTTTTGTTCCCATATGGAAGATATTTCAGCCAGGTGTCTCCACCTTAAACCACCTTGTGGTGCAGTGGTTAAATGCCTGTACTGCAGCCGAAAGTGTGCTTGCGACCTGGGGTTCAATCCCAGGTAGCTGGCTAATGGTTGACTTAGCCTCCTATCTTTCCAAGGTCAGTAAAATGAGCACCCAGCTCAGCTCACGGTGTGTGTGTGTGTGTGTGTGTGTGTGTGTGTGTGTAGCCTGCATAATTAAACTGTAAACCACCCAGAGAGTGCTCTAAGCATATGGAGATATATATAAGCAGAATAGAGATGGGCACGACTCAGAAAAATTGTTCGTTTTCGTTTTCGTCTAGGGGTCCGTTTCGGCTTGTTTCCGTTTTCGTGAGCTAATTTTCAAAATTTTTTGTTTTCGTTTCATTGCGTAAAGAAAATGACAAACGAAAACGAAAATTTTTTCGCTTCTTCCCATTTAGCTCCATTAAGTGCTTTTCCAGTAACGAAAAACGAAAATTGGCTCGAAATTAGTCGTTTCGTTTCCGTTTTCGTTCCAGTTTTGAGCCGTTTTTCGCTTTTCGTTTCGTTACGTAATGGAAACGAAAAACGAAAACAAAAACGAAAATTCAGCTAAGTCGTGCCCATCTCTAAAGCAGAACACTGCTTTTTTTTTACCACCAACCTTTATATTTGAACTATTCAGCAGTCTCCAACTAAGTGGGTTCCTTCTCTTCCAATGGGGAGAGGAAGGGTTTACAGAATAATTAGCCGAAACCGCCAACTTTCCCAAGTCTCGTAATTGTCCTTTCTAAGGGATCAGCAGGTTGTATGGGTCTCCTGACAATGGCAGATACAACAGGACAGGGTTTCATCTCTTAGCAACTCACTTTTTCTCTCTCACGTGGAGATCTGGTAAAGTTGGAGATCTGTGGAGACTGTTCCCCACCATATTGTGGGTGAAAAGTCCTCACTGTGTTGTGGGATTCTCCATTTTGACCTTCCTATCTTTTCTCTTTCTATATGGCCCCTCTGCTTGCTGATCTTTCTACTCCACTTCATACTCCCATGATTCCCTCCAGTAAAAAGGCTTCCTCGGTGGTTGTTAATAGTTTTTTCTGGCTCCTCTTTGGGTAACATCAGTGTTTCCCATTCTGCAGCTATGCATATCCATTCCCATCCCTCAGGTAATACTGGCCCATCTGTCCTTGTTTCAACTGTACCAGTTTCTACTTATTTTCATACTTCATTCCTTCTAGCCCTCTGTTCACTTTCCCCCTTATTTATATCTTTCCCTCTTTTTTTTCTTCCCCTGCTCTTTCCTGGTGTAGTTTTCCCACCTTTTTTTGTAACTCTCTTCATCCCTTGCCCACTTCCTCCTTCTCTTCCTCTATTGTCCTGATGGCTTATATTCCCTCCACTTTCCTGGTATAAGGGGAGGGCACTTGAATGGAAAGGATTGCTTCCCCCCATACACACACACACTTGGGGGTCCTGCCATATGTATAAGAAGTGAAATGAATAGCCTTGCATGTGTAACACAAGGAAAAGGGTGTGCTTTTTCCTTCGTGGAAGTGATGTTTATTTAGGAACTGTGTCATGATACAGAGACAGTCCAGAGGGTAGCAGAAATCCATGGACTCTACTCGAAGAACCCAGAAACTGCATATTGTCATCCATTACATACGATACCATACCACTAATGGTGTTACATTTTATAGACATTGTGCATGATGAGGCAAAAACATGAATGGGTTTCAAGACTTTAATGTCCATATGTATGTGTGCCCTTCTGTGCATGACATTAAGTGCAAACCACAGCTTTTGGAAACCAATATGAAATTCCTATATGGGAGTCCTGAGTACATTTTTTTTCTGATAGTGTGTCTTTTTTAGAAAGCACTTGTTAGATTGTGTCATTTCTGTTTTGACAGATTTGAGAAATGGCAGAAGATGGTGATGAAGACACTGTGTTCATATGTAAGTATTCAAGAAGGACTAATAAATTAATAATCAGTGTGGCTTTTGTCATATCAGAAGAACACGTTCTTCTTTCTACTTTTGTATTCTTAATTATCTCAAAGGTTGTATAAGCACAGAGAGAAACATGTCATTGTTTTTTAAAAAACACACCAAAGAATTAAACTCTGCAATACTGAACTAATTTCCTTTTCATGTTTTTAAGTGAAAGGACCAGCTCTGTCTATGACGGGAGATAACCCTTGTTCCAGCATACAAGTGTGACAGCTATTTTGGGTTCAAATTTCAGTGGCTATGTATGGTTTGGCTTCAGTTTTTTTTTTTAATTGCAGTATTTTTCCCAATTCTTGTATTAGTTGTTATTAGTAAATATATTATTGCACATAAAGTTCTACATCATAATCAAAACAGACAAATCCCTGTCGAAAGAGATTTTCACAGGTTTATGGTGAGGGAGATAACAAAGGTGGAAGAAGAAAAGAAAAAGGCAGTGATACTAAGCAGTGAATGGAGGTACATAGATCTGAGCTTCCTTTTGTTTTGGAAGGAGATCTTTGAGGCGAAAGTGAGAAGCTTCGCAGGAAGTAGAAGCTTCGAGAAGGATCTGAAGGAACGATAGATGCATATAGAGAGCCAGATATGCACAAATATGGTTAAATTGTGGACTTGTATAAAATCCAAGGATTCATGATCACTTCACAGATTTTATTTGGGATCCCCACCTTATGAAGGAGAAATATAGCTAGCATCCATTATGGTCTATTTATGGCACTGAGAGTGTATCAGAAAGGAGTATGATTTTTTTTGGCATTCATCTATTTGAAAAAAGCATTTAAAATATTATGGGAAGTATAAACAGAATGGCTAGACAGGCTATAGTGGCTTAGGTATCTGGCTGCAGAACAAGAGGTTGGGAGTTCAATTCTCCACTGGGCCTCCTTGAGAGGCACTAGACTCAATGATTTGTAGGGTTCCTTCCAGTTCTGCAGTTTGATGATGATGATGATGATGATGATGATGATGATGATGATGATGATGATGATGATGATGATGATGATGATGATGATGATGATGATGATGATGAAATCCTGTCCCTAGTAGGATTTCTTGTCAATATGGGAGTCCTTACCAGACACACTGGAACAAGTTCAGAGGAAGACAGCAAGAATGATCATGGGAGTGGAAACTCAGGCCTATGCGGAAAGACTGAAAGATCCTGGCGTGTTTAGTCTTGAGAAAAGAGGACTGAGGGGAGATATGACAGCACTCTTGAACTCCTTGAAATATTGTGAAACGTGGGAGGGTCAAGATCTGCTCTCAATTAATCCAGACTGTAGGGGATGTAATAATGGACTCGAGTTACAGAATGTCAGATTTTGGCTGAATATCAGAAAAAAATTCCTAACTGTTAGAATAGCATAGTAGTGGAACAAATTATCTCACAAGGTGCTGAGCTCCCCAGCATGGGAAGCATTCAAAAGAAATCCAGTCAATAATATGTCAAATATACTTTAATGTAGATTCCTGTGTCAAACAGGGGATTGGACTCAATTGCCGTAGAGCAGCCATTCAACTGCAATATTCTATGGCTGGAGGTGGGGGTGGTTTGGGGGTGGGTGGGGTATCTTTATGCAACATTAATTGAATCAGTCCTAGACTGATACTTCTGTAGATGCCCACAATTCATTAATGATGGTGTTCAGTTACAATGGTTTTGCAGTTCTGTCAGGTTTTGATGCTTCTTGTGTTTTGCCAGACAAAATCCAGGACAGAAATACCTGAGGTACTACTCATAAATTAGAGTTTGATTTTAAAAAGAAGGTTATTAGGCACCATAATGTAGGTCTGGAAACAAAGAATCATTGCTTAGAATATGTGGGGACTCTGCCACTGATTAAGGTATATAGGAATGGCCACATCAGCAGATGGTTATGTTTTTACCTGTTTAAATAGGGTATGCCAGTTTACTGCTCTGGGTAAGGAAAATCAGTACAGAATAATTGTGTGCAGAAGGGAATGATAAGTTTGGTGATAATTTTTCTCTGTGTTTATAGACATAAATTACAGAGGCATGGAAACATGACAGAGAGCAGAATTTTCTACCAGGACTGTTCTGGTTGTGTTTTATGTACTTGTTCTGACTGCCAGAAAGATGTATCACTGCCCAGTTTAAAACACGTTTTAGCTCATCAGTGGTGGCGTTGCTATGACTAAAACAGTCAGTGAAATTAGGGCTGTAGACACAAGTCACTCTAGCATATTCATAATTATTCTGTAAAGCCTGTTCTCATCTAAAGGATAGTGAGGTCTGATTTTAGATACATTTACACTTTTCCTTTGAGTGACTACAGGATATTATGTTTGGTTATGGATTGAAAGCACAACATCTAGAAGAAAGTGCATTAAGTTTTACACAAAATAATTCAGAGTATTAAGTATTTTACAGACACTTTGTTTTATTCTGAGTTTGGCTTTCTCTTACCCTAGGCATCCATCCTCTATTTATAGATTACTTTATAAGTTAAATATTCATTCAAAACATATTTTATTAGGGTTTATTTTTAAATATGGCAGAAGTCTGATAAGCCAAGTGCCATATCTCTCTGTGTATCCTTGAAATGAGCTCAACCATATTATATATTAAAAGGGGTATCCAGCCATTGGGGTATTACATTTCATGATGGGTCAAATCAATGTGACAGGGCTTGAATTTTCTCTGGGGCAATTTCATGAGAAGAATCAGAGAAAGAGAACTGTTCCTCCTTCTGTTTGTTTCCAGGGTGTGAAGATTGTAATCAGTATCACGATTCAGAATGCCCAGAGTTGGGTCCGGTGGTGACAGTCAAAGACTCCTTTGTGTTAAGTAGGGCAAGGTAAGTTACTCTTGCTGCTTCTCCTTTTTTAAAGTAATCAGAGAGCTGCATATGGGATCTCTCTGTTCTCATTAATCTTTTGTTTTGCTTTTTGGTGCTGCATTTCAACCTTTAATGCTTCTAGCTCTTCAAAGAGCTCACCTCTGATCTTATTCTACATGTCTGCCAAGAACAATTTCTAAAATAGTGCTGCGGTTTCTCACTGCCAAATATTTCAGCATGAGGCTAGCAGAGATGGAGTATTAGTGATTCTGGTCAATCAGCACAAACTTGGGCTAGACCATCCTTGTTATTGCCATGTGCTCTCTTCACCTTCCCTCTCTCTCCCCCCCCCCATCTCTCTGTTCAATACAGTTACAGCAGTTCAAAATCACTTGAACCATCATGGCTGCATCCTAAAAAATCTGGTTTGGGGTGGGTTCTATAGTTTGGCAAGGTGCATAGAATCCTATTAGAAAGCTTAACTACATCTCCTCAAGTACAACAGAGAATTCCAAGTACCGTACCTCACTAAAGTTTCAGTGCCAGGATTTTCGGAGATGAAGCCTTGCAAATTAAAGTAGCAGGTATCAGTACAGTAGGCAGTGTACATTCTCTCACTTTCTCTCTAGCCTTGGCCCTGTCCCCATCTGCTCCTAGATTCAGCCATCTTAACTGAGAGCATCCCTCTCCCCTCTTATCTTTGAGGGCATGAAGTCATTGACACATAATAATCAAAACCCAAACCCTGGCTAGAATAAACAAATACTGTGACCTAATATGAAGCAACTTCCTATATTCTGTGTTTCAAGATCATAAAGTTTGAAGTGGAACTGAGAGATAGTGATTTACCAATAATTACAAAAGGTTTTGAATTGTCATGTCCAATCAAGCTCTTGAAGTAACTGCCCATGCATTTTCTACTACCATGTTATAGTGTAGACGGGCCATGTGGTTTTCTTTTATATTTTGTTTATTCTGTCAGTTCTTGATGTCTTTAGAAAAACAGTGTTTCTTGATCATGTTAATGATGTTAGGCAGTTTTAGCCTTGAGGAACAATGGCTAAATTCTTCTTGCTGAGGGCAGACATATGTTAGAGACAGCTCATTTATTTTTCTGTTCTTTTGCTCAAATTTTTTTACTTCTCAGATCATCTCTTCCTTCCAACTTGGAGATCAAGCAACTTGAAGATGGGACTGAAGGCGTTTTTGCCATAACTCAGCTGGTCAAGCGTACACAGTTTGGCCCTTTTGAATCCAAGAGGGTAGCCAAACTGGAAAAGGATTCACCGTTTCCACTTAAGGTACAGTGACACTGATTTATATAAGTTCATAATGTGAAGGCACCCAAAATAAAATTTAAAAAATGGAGCAGCCAGGCTCCATCAGGAATCAGGATCTAAAGGTATATTTTCCTTTCGGTTCACTTTTATTTACCAGTGTACCAATGGCCTTCTCATTCACTGTAACATTGATAACTACAATAACAATAAATGTACTGTCAAGTCATTTCTGACTTAACATCATGGTTTGTTTCATATGATGAACAAATTTTTCTGATTTTAATTGACTTGTTAATTTTCAAATATTGATTTATTATTTTATTTTATTTATCTATTTTGAATATTTTACCCCATCTTTCTCCTTGGAAAAGAACCCAAGGGGGCTTACAATAATGAGGAACAATATACAGCTGAGACCATTTAAGACATACTCAAGTTAGGAACAGGGAATGAGAAGAGGTATCTTAAAACATTAAATGGTAACATTGCAGCTACAAAGAACATGGCAAAAGAAAAAGAAATCCATTATGGGGTGGAAAGTAAATATGGAAACACTGGTGTTCTTATGAAATCAGTCAAAGCAGTCATGTATGGTAATCCATATAAAAGAACCAGAAGTGACTTCCCTCATTCAGGGAAACTTGCCTGAAGAAGAAGGTATTTGCCTGCTTCCGGAAAGATGGCAAAGATGGGGCAGTGCTGGTCTCCAGCAGGGGTTTGGAGTTATTTGGAGAGAGGCAATCAACATGGGTAAATATTTACAATAATACAGTGAAAATGAGGGCAGCTCAAGCTCTTTTGCCACCCAAGGGAGGAGACTATGCCTTGAAACCCCCTCTCCTCACTTCTGCTGCATCTCCTATCCTCTTCAGTCTCCTTTCCCCTTTCAGTACCTGTGCTATGACAGATATCCTTCAGGACCTCCTCATTCACAGCACCTCGGTGTGCAGAAGCATCTCTTTGAGCCTAGTACGCTTTTATGAGAATTGTACATATACGAGCGCAGGAGAGCAACTGGTGATGCTCCTAAAGAGCCCACCTGGTGACTCAATCTGAGGGGCTCTGAAGGAGGTTTGTGGAAGTGGAGCATATGGTGGGAAAGTTCATAAACAAGGCAAGTCATGAAAATTTGAAGAAAAACTGTCAGAATACATGAATGTGGCATGGACATAGCTGTGAAGGAGAAATCTGCTGATTGCTCTCACCAAAGTAATGAATGAGAGCAAAGGGTTTTTTTTTAGACATGAACCAATTCTCATTATTATATCACATGTTACCAGAATGATATGAGCTGGTTGGGTAGTTCACCAACTTGGAGCACTTGGCTACAAAACCAGAGTCTGGAGTTTGACTTTCCGATGTGTTTCTCCAGTGAGCCCTGTGGCGCAGTGGTTAAATGCCTGTACTGCAGGTAAAACTGTGCTCACGACCTGGGGTTCAATCCCTGGTAGCAGGCTCAAGGTTCACTCAGCCTTCCATCCTTCCGAGGTCGGTAAAATGAGTACCTAGCTTGCTGTGGGGGGTGGGGCAATGTGTAGCCTGCACACTGTAATTAAACTGTAAACCACCCAGAGACTACTTGAAGTGGTATGGGGCGGTATATAAGCAGAACACTTTGCCCAGGAGGAGAGACCTGGCGAAGCTACATAGTCCTCCAAATGCCCCCCCCCCCAGAAGGGACCAGTAAGCCATTTCTCATCACTTGATATCTGAAATGGTATAAAGTAAATTCTGAGATGAGTTGACATATGTTAGAATTGACTAGACCGCATGCAACCGCTATTATTATTATAGAGACACAGGCTTCTTCTTGAGCCACTAAATTAATGTCTGAATGCAGGAACCAAATAGTTAGGGCATAGATGGGTAATACAGACACATCCTTGTGCTCTGCGTTAATGACTTTATATATCTATTAAATGTATGATGTCTACTAGGTTTTTCAGAAGGATGGGCCTCCAGTCTGTTTGGATACCTCAAATGAAGATGATTGTAACTGGATGATGATGGTGAGGCCGGCCAGCCTGTATGAACACCAAAACCTGACTGCCTTCCAGCATGATAATGACATTTACTTCAATACTTCCCGGGACATCCCACCGGGTACTGAGTTAAGGGTCTGGTACGCAGCTTTCTACGCCAAAAAAATGGAAAAGCCAGTTCTCAAGCAAGTTACTAGCATTGCCAATGGTATGTTGGATGTTTAGGTGGGTGTGGATGGGGATTCTTGGCTAGATTATCAGCATTTTCATGGATTCTTCCATGAATTTTCACGGAGGATGTGCTCTTACATGCAAATGAAGCCCATGCTGAAATCCTTATTTGCCCTATTTCAGGGATGGCAAACTTTTTAGAGACCGAGTGCCCAAACTACAATTCAAAAGCCACTAATTTTTTGGGCAAAGTGCCAATACAGTAATTTAACCTGTATGCAGGTGGCTATGAAGGGGCGATGTCGGGTGCCCACAGAAAGGGCTCCAAGTGCCACCTTTGGCACCCGTGCCATAGGTTCGCCATCACTGCCCTATTTTATATATATCTCACCAAATGGTCAGATGAAAGACAGAAATATGAACAGATGGGATCATTATTTTTCCTTTAACAGATGTATGCTTGGTTGTGATGGAAAGTGACCAAGAGGGGAAAAAAACTACTGGCTCCATTTCTGTCAAGAAAATTAAGAATTCACGGTCTGCTAAAGCTGCTTCTTCAGGTATGGGAGCCTCTTTAGGTATCTTCTGTGTCTCCCTTGCACAGATGGTGCAACGGCTCTGGAAGCATCTATTAATACTGGGCCTATGCAGAATCCTCTGCCAAAATTTGATGACATAAACAAGTTTTAAGGAGGCAGCTACTCCATCTCTGGTAGTTACTGATTTTTTTCCCATTTAAATATTTATATAAAATATCTATATTAAATAGATATATTATAACTCATAAATAAGAACACTATAAAATACAAGTAAAACCACAAGATTGTGTTGTTTTTACATTGTATTGATTTTATTGTACTTTTTTGAATTTGTTGTAAGCCGGCTTGGGTCCCTTTGGGGAGAAAGGCGGCATAAAAATAAAGTTATTATTATTATTATTATTATTATTATTATTATTATTATTATTATTATTATTATTATTATTATTATTATTATTATTATTATTATTATTATTAAATAATCCCTTTAAAATATTGTCTTCATCAACTAGTCATTTTTTAAAAAAAGTTTATCTGAAGAAAAAGCAAAGATGGGACCAGACTGGTCTCCTGTAGGAGGGAGTTCCAGAGTCTTGGGTGGTGGGGGCAGCACCTGTGAGAAACACCTCTCCTTATAATCTTCATACTCAGGCAGGCTCATGAAGGGAGATTGTTTCTCTGTTATTGTCTTCTCCATTTAAGAAACCATAGGTTCTCATCAAAAAGTACATAATTATTTTGAGAAGAAGGTGAACACAACGCTTCTCCCACGTGCCACCCAGTTTCATCTGTTCTGATGCCCTGTCTCTGTTTATCTGTGGTTTAGACTTTGCAATTGCACATTTTTCAAATTACTAAGTCCCTTCTTTTATTTGCTGTGATCCTAGTGAGCACTCTAGAAACTACTGTTTCCTCTGAGGGTGCATCCAGCCAGTGGACTTGTAAAGTATGCTCAATAACGTTCCAGGAACCTCAGCTACTGACAGGTAAGGACTCTTAAATTCCACAATTCTATAGGAGTGGAATGTTGATTGTTATTTATCATAAAGGGAGGGGGAAGCAAAATATGCTGCTTATACACTGCCACATAGTGCTTAAAGCCATCTCTGGGTGGTTTACAATTTAATTATAGAGGCGATACATTGCCACCCCAGTGAGATGGGTACTCATTTTACCAGCCTCAGAAGGATAGAAGGCTTGAGCTGGCTTCCTGGGATTGCACCCCAGGTCATGAGCACAGTTTTGGCTGCAGTACAGCAGCTTAACTACAGCGTCACAAGGGTCTTAAGATCTCATTTGCAGTGTGTGTGTGATACGTATGTGTTTTTCAAGGCAGCCTTTGAAAGGTCAGGCTTAATTCCTAAACGTCTTTAGAGGTAATGTGAGTGTGGCATTTACCCCTTCATACCTGTAGTCCAATATGTTTGTGCAGGAGGATGTAAAGCAGGCCTGCCCAAAGTCCGGCCCGGGGGGGGGGGGCAAATCTGGCCTGTCAGGCCATTCTGAGTGGCCTGCGGCTGGCTGGCCCACCCCTCCCTCCCCCTCCTTCGCTTATGGGTCAGTGGGTGGGGCTTTCATTGGGATGGCAGGGTCGGAGAGCAACTGGCCCCTGACACATTCTCAGCCACCAAATCTGGCCCTCCTTACAAAAAGTTTGGGCACCCCTGATGTAAAGGGTTAATAGTGTGAACCAATGAGGGAGCGTGGAGGTGGAGCCCACAAGTGTAAAAGGCTCAGCCTGAGGGTCCTGTGAGTGTCAGATAAGAGATGAGAGTCAGATGAGAGGGAGGAGATGTGTGAGATGTGAGGCAGGTGAGAGAGGTTTGAGAATAGTAAAAGGACAGCATTTGAGTGTAATCTGCTTAGAGGAACTTTCAATTAAAGATGCACAAGAAAACCATAAACTGAGACAGCTTGTTGAATTCAGTAAACGATATTTTACTTTATTAATGTTACAACTCGGTTATTTCAACTGGATAACCCTGAATGGTGGCAGCGAGAGGAAGAAGAAGGCGTGTACAGGCCAATGGTCTATGAAACGACTGGGGGCTCTCTATGGGTTCGCCGCAGTGGGAAAACATGGAGATGTTTTCAACACTCTTGTCCAGATAATTATTGTTCGGTTAACACATTTTTATCCTGTTCCTCGCCCTAAAAGGCTTCCAACGTCCCATGAAAGCAATGAGTCAGCCCTGCCAGCAGGCGTGCAATCTAAAAGGCATGGAACAAAAGGAAAAGGGCTTGTAAGAAGCCAAGGTTCTTGTTTACAAAGGTCATCAGACAGTAAGTTTAGAGCAGCCATGATACAGCTGGAACCTAAGCTCCATAGAGGGAACTGTTGCTTCCTCTGGTGGCCGCAGCAGTGGTGGCTGGTAGGTGTTGAGAATGGGTTCTTAAATAGAGCTCCCTTCATGCATCTTCCCTTCACTCTGCTGGCATCAGAAGTTGCTAACAGACAGCAGTCATATTTGAATGGGAAGGCCTCAATCATCAGGAGTTCCATGTGTGGGTTGGAGCAGAGTCTTGACAAAGCAGCATAATTACCCTTCTCTCTGACTGTTCCATTGCCCTTATATTGCCTTTCATTAACAACAACAACAACAACAACAACAACAACAACAACAACAACAACAA
>JAHTLZ010000021.1:674888-691045 GCA_023846285.1 Phrynocephalus versicolor
AACAACAACAACAACAACAACAACAACAACAACAACAACAACAACAACACTAGAACTGCAGAGCGGGAACGGACCATATGGATCACCAAGTCCAGCTGTATCCAGGAGGCACCCCTTTTTACTCCGCAGAAGGAGACCTCACTATACTTACAAAAGCCCTATAATCCAAATTGGTGGATTAGGTACAGACTTGTATAGCATAACATGCGGAATGATGTTGATTTTAGATGACTCTGAATTTAAAGGAAAGAAAACCTTCATTTCTAAGGTTCTGCTGTTCTCAGAGACATTTTGTGTCTCATCGCTCTTTCCTTGCAGAACATTTGCTGAGTCACTTGGAAGAAGCGAAAGGTGGCCCCCAAAGCAATCAGAACGATGCCATGCCAGAGAAGGCGGTGGAGGTGCCCCCTGCAGATCAGCCCACAACCTGTGAAAGTGCAAACACTCCTGCTGGTGTGAAAAGAAAGTCACGAAGGGGCAGAAGACCAAAAGTGCCTCCAGCAGAAACTCCTCCTGTGGTGGTAGAAGACAAAGACTCCTCGGGTGAGTCTTAGGAATTTGCAAGAGGTTAACAGTCCGTCCACATTTAATTATTATTTAATACCCTAATGCTACTTGCCTAAGCTCCAGCTACAAATGCAGTTGTAGAGATCGTGTTGGGATGAGTAAAGCTACCCCAGCAAAATAATAATTTTGCGGTGCCAAGTGCATTGATCCAGATTGGCTGGTGGATGGGGGATGTTTTAGTATATCACGATATAATTTCATTGGGGAAATGAACCACAGCATACCTGGGTTGGTTCCAGTGCGGGACATATAATAATCGGCTCAAGCTACATACAGGAAGCCAGACTTAGGCTGAATAGTAGGAAAAACTTCTTAACTGTGAGAGCAGTACAACAATAGAACCAATTACTTCTGGAAGGTGGTAAGCAGTGCTAGTAGCACAGAGAAATTTGGACAGGCATGGTGTCAAATCTGCTTTGCTTTGGATTCCTGCCTTGAGCAGGGAATCAGACTAGAGATGTGAAAGCCTGGAGAGAAAAAACAGAAAAATTCAGAAAAAATGTTTTTCTTGTCCCCCCCGCCCCCAAAATTTGGAAAAATTGAAAAAAGAAAAAGAAAAATCATTATAAAATGTTTTATTTTAACATGATGAATAAAATATTTTAAGACAGGGTGTTCAAATATTTTCCAAATCATTTCTAAAAAATAAGCATAGTATCAGATTATTCTAATTTCTGTGCGCTGAGGACAAGCTAGTCCTAGGGTACAAACTGAATTCCCCAATGCAAGAACAAGATGCATCTCTTCCGTTAGGAGGTGCTGCTTTTGTCACAAGAAAAAGAAAAAGGTTTCACTTTTGTTTTTGCGTGTGGGTGACTGTGTTTGGTTCTGTTCTGCCCTCTTCACTAGGCCTCAAAGCACTGAAAGAAAATACAGAGCAACAAAAATGATTCTGATTAAATGTCATGCCCATTTATTGAAACTTAGTCCCACTTCCTTCTATACATTTCCCCCCTCTTCAGTTCTTTTTACTGGCTGCCCTCTTCACTCCCCTTCCAAACCTGCTGCTATTAGGTTTGTTGTCATAACATTTCCCTGGGTAGCTTTGGACTGCATTTTTCAGAAGTTTTGATCTAAGCAGGTTGTAGACGGATGATGAAACTCAACATCTCTGTTAGTTGTCTTTAAAGTTCCTAATTAGTTTGTTTTTCTTTACAATAATTAATTTAATTAACAGTTGAACAAGTTGCTGAAATTATAACGGAGATCCCACCTGATGATGTAGCCCCTCCTTCGCCTGCAGAAGAAAGGATTATGGAGTTGGTTTTAGGGAAGCTGCCCAATACGACAAACAGTGCGAATTCTGTAACAAAGTAAGTTTTCTTCCTGAAAAGGGAAAAGGCAAATGGTGACATATCCTTCTTCCTGTTCCTAATGGTTCACTATACTGTGATAGGACAGTACTTAAGAGCATTACTAGGACATGTGGGGTTGCCGTCAATGATGAAGCCACCATCTGATCCCTCTGGGTACCGGAACAAGGAGAAAAATCTGAAGGGGAAGCCCTTGGGCGATGGGGAAGGAGCCTTTCATCTCCCAGTGGTTTGCAGCTTCCAACGCCCAGAAGGCGCTGCCGGGACAGAAAAGGCTCATGGGACTTATAGTCCCAAACAGCAGGAAAGGGGTGGAGGGAAGGCAGGAAGAAGCTTCTGAGGGGTGGCCTCGTGTGTGTGGACATGTGTGCATGTGTGTGTGCATGCATGTGTGCGTGCATGTGTGCCACCTGCCTTCCACCCTGTTGGTACCATTTGCTTGTGGCTGGTACCTACCTCTTTCTTCGTATTCGCCATCCTCCTCCTCAGTTTGCTCTGAAGTTTGCTTCAGTTTAGGCTGCGCTGGCCGCGGCAGCTGCTGCAAGGAACAGCGATGGGGAAGGAAGGGGGGGCAGGGAGGGAGAGCACAGGAACAGGGGTGGGGCGGATGTTAATTAGTGAGCAGTGGTGGTGGTGGCGGCAGCAGCAGAAATAGCAGCAGAAGCAGCAGCTCCACATCTCTGCCAGAAGGAGGCCCACTGGGTCTGAGGCGACCAAAGGGGAGCGCCTTGGCTTGCTTTTTTTCTGCATCAGTAAGGCAAGTGTTGCAAAGGAGGGAGAGGGAGGGAGGGGCCAGACCAGCCATCCACCGGCCAATCAAAATGGCTTGATGGGCTCGATCCTGACCGTGGGCCGGAGTTTGGACATGGCTGATATAAGCTGTCCTACCTTCTTGAATATAATGTTATCCTCCCTACACCTAATTTGGGCTTGCAGGGTCCCTTTAAAAAATCCCTGGAGGTATTAGTAATTTTATTTTTTAATGAAGGGTGTTAGGAACCAGAATGTCACAGGGCAGTGTTGCCTCCCAAGGTCTGGGGAGCAGCCAAATGAGGCCCATGGAAGTTTCATATCCCTAATCTATGAGACGGCATGTTTGAAGGACTCCCCATGAAATCATACTGTAGACGCTTAAAGTACACAGATTGTATTTGATTAAGAAATACATTCAGATAAGACATTTCCCATATACACACTGAAATTTTGGTCAGTGAGATGATCATACCAGGACTCTCAGTCCTATTGTGAAGAATTGCTTTATGACTT
This sequence comes from Phrynocephalus versicolor, assembly GCA_023846285.1. Taxonomy (NCBI): domain Eukaryota; kingdom Metazoa; phylum Chordata; class Lepidosauria; order Squamata; family Agamidae; genus Phrynocephalus; species Phrynocephalus versicolor. The sequence continues at coordinate 678,035 of JAHTLZ010000021.1, forward strand.
AAGAATCTTAACACATAGCAATACCGTAAAGAAACATAGATTAGACGCGATAAGTAATAATTGGCTGCTGAAGCATGGCCTTCTGAAGCTTTTGATCATTTCCCCCTTTGTTCTTCTTTTGTAGATTTTCACATCACCAAAGCTCTGTGTCCCTCAAGAGAAGTTTGATCCTCTCCAACAGACATGGGATACGGCGCAAGCTGATCAAACAGCTTGGGGAGCACAAGCGGGTATATCAGTGCAACATCTGCAGTAAGATGTTCCAGAATAGCAGCAATCTCAGCAGGCACATCCGCTCTCATGGTGGGTTTAAATGTCACATGGTTCTGGTTCCAGAGTTCCTACTAGATCTACTTATTACATTCTCAGTAATGTTTTTCTGTCATAGAATACCCAATTTGCATTTTTAGTATTTCTTGTAAACAGTGCTAGGCAAACAGTAAATTTCGTGTACAAGAATGGATTAATAGATTAAAAATGCAATATATAAATTAGATATAGGTTGTTGTCCTATAACAGGATGTGGGTAGGTTAAACCTCTGGGCTTGTTGATTGAAAGGTTGGCAGTTCAAATGCATGTGATGGGATGAACTCTGGTTGCCTGTCCCAGCTCCTGCCAACCCAACAATTCAAAGGCTGTTTAAAAATGTGAGTAGATAAATAGATATCACTTCACTGGGGAGGTAAGAGCATTGCTTGCCCTTGTGCGTTCAGTCATGCTGGCTACGTGACCAGAGAAATGTGTCTACAGACAAACAACAGCTCTTTGGTTTTACAGATGGAGAGGAGCATCATCCTCTAGAATCGGGAAGCAACTGGACTGAATTGTCAAGGGGAACCTTCACCTTTATCTTTATTGTCCTCTATGAATCATTTGTCCTGTCTATTCTTACCTTGTCATACTTTAGTGATACTAATAGGCAAGAACTTCATTTCTGGTGGTGGTGGTAGGGTGCTTACTAGGGCTTTTATTTTATTTTATTTGATTGATTGATTATTGCATTTATATCCCACCCATCTGGCCTAAAAGGTCACTCTAGGCGGCTTGCAACACAGCACAATAACATAATAACAATCAATACTAGTACAAACATTATGACATAGAACTGTAAATAAAGCGGGAAAATTATATAATCAAAATTAAGGATAATGAAGATTACAAATGAAGCAACACCGTTTTTTTTAAAAAAAGGCTCAAATGGCAGGCAACAATTACTATGGCTGAAGAACGTCTGTGAAGATTCTCAGTCATCCAGGTGCGTTTATCTGGGAGTTGAGTCATGGCTACTGGACTTCTTTTTTGAGAGATAGAAACGTTTCTATCTCTCAAAAAGGAAGCACTAGCTATACTCAGACCGATGAAGCTGTTTGGATGAACAGCGAAACGTTTCTATCTCTCAAAAAAGAAGTCCAGTAGCCATGACTCAACTCCCAGATATGGCTGAAGGACTATTCTGATCTAAATTATACAAGAAAAGCCTTTTAAGCCCCTTGCTCCCAAGCGAACCAGGCCGCTTAACTCAACTGATTCCCTTGGGACAGTGAAGGATATTTTCTTGTCCCCAGTGTGGAAATTAAGATGCATCTGCCAGTCCAGCAAGTGCTTGTACATTGGGGGGGGGCATGGTAGCAAGGTGACAGTAATCCAAATGATAGTAATCTCTGGCTATTTTATATTATAGAGAAAGATTGGACAGTGGGCGGCTCAGATGCAATACACGGGCTGTATAGTAACTGTAGATTCGTGCTAACATAACTTTTAATCCATTTCAATTATAAGTACTTGGGGTTAATCTGGTTCAATAAACAACTGAACTGACTTTGTCTTGTTGGGATTGATCTTTTAGGTGACAAATTATTCAAATGTGAGGAATGTGCCAAGCTATTCAGTCGAAAAGAGAGTTTGAAGCAGCACGTTTCATACAAACACAGTAGGAATGAGGTTGGTGTGGGTTTCCATTCAGAAGCCATTTGTTGATAGAAGACAACTAATGAATCCACATTCAGCATGGTCTGCAGATTTGCAGGATGGGCTTTTCAAAGTCATACTAAGAAATCCAGTGGAGGAATTGAGGGTATTGTGAGATACAGGAAGCTGGGCTAGATGGGCCTTTGGCCTGATCCAGCAGGGCTCTTCTTATGTTCTTAGGTTCTTAGGGTAGAAGACATGAAGGGGGAGTCATCCATAGTTGTGCTTTTCTGAGTTTTCACTAGAAGAAGAAAGAGGAGGAAGGACCGAGTCTTTCTGCCATGTCATAAAAAAAAAACCTCATCACTTTTATTCACTCCCATTAATAAGGCTGGCATAGGTCCCATTTTGGAGGCCCACCAGGAAAAGAGATGGTTTTGGATCCAGATAATCCACAGCCCCATTCCTTGATCTGTCCATCACACACACACACACACAGAGAGAGGGGGGAGGGAGGGGGGAGGGAGGGAGAGTGTGTGTGTGTTCCAACAGCAGAATTCAGCTGATTTCAACAGATCTCCTCACTGCCCCATGGAGGAGGGTTGTGAATGTGAACCTCTTTATATACCAGTGAAACCAGAGAAAGAGAGTTCTGTTTTATTCTGGCCCCTCCAGGGTGGCTTTCAAAGGGACAGAGGATTGCTCCTATGATGATTGTCTACTTTTCAAAAACTTAAGTATTGTATTAACCAGCATCAAGATTTTTTTCCTGCCCTTTGAGAATGCCCTTGGGTGAAATGCTTGAGAGTGTGTGCAACATAGCTCAGTTGGGGAACAAGAAAAAAGAGAGTATATTTTTTGAAAATAAGCTTTGTATCTACGTGCATATGTCTAGGGTTTTCATCTCAGTTTTTCTTCTTCTTGAATTCCCAGGTTGATAATGAATACAGGTATAGGTGTGCAACATGCGAAAAAGCTTTTCGGATAGAGAGTGCATTGGAATTCCACAACTGTAGAACAGGTACGGCGCAGAACAAATCGTGTTATATTACTATGTTATATAGGCCTAGAATTATAATAAAAATCATTTGGACATTGCAATTTCTACACAGTATTTAAAATGTGAAAATTAGTGCTTCCTAATTTTTCATAGTGGAATATTTCATCTTCTAGAGCTCATTTTTGTATGTTTTTTTCCTTGATGAAATGTAATATCCATGACTACCTGTTGTTTTGAAATGGGGCAAAGAGGTTACTGTGGCTTGTTGGCTGAGATGACAGATGAGTTTCGAGTTTTGCCATTGCCAAAATGTGCAGAGAATCCCTGGATTGCTTCTTGAAGGAGGAAACCAATGAAGCTCATATGATTGTGAATCTGTATAATTATACAGGAGCTATCCTCGAGGTTGAATCCTATTCCCAAAATAAATTCAGAACCATGGATAGCTCCTTTAATCTTCAAACTAAAGCCTGGAATAGAAGCCCTGTACCCCATCACATTGGAGACACCATCTTCATCTGGAGATAATCTTTGGGTGCAGTCCATTAGCTAGAAAGGAGAATGGATAGGAGCAAAGCAGAGAACATTATGTTTCCACTGGAGCTGAATATTCCTAAGAAGGCAGCTGAATTGTTTTTGTATTTTTAAGTTTTTTAAAAATGTCATGATATTGCCTAGTAGAGTCAGGCCTGTGATCTATTCAACCTAGAGTTGTCTACTATCTGGAAGCATCCTCTCAAGACCTTAGAAATGGCCTTCCTTGTAACTTGTTGCATCTTTTGAACTGTAGGTCCCATGATTGAGTTTCGACTTTCCACATAGAAAGTGTGTCCTCTACTACTGGACTCTGTTTAAATATGCTGTCATGCACTGGTCAAGAAGAGTACAGTTGCATTCACATCATACTTGTAGGTTTCTCAACAGCAATAGATTGCCTTGCTTTGGCCAGTGACTGCTAGGCCAGACTGCTCTTTGTTCTGATCCATTGTGGCTCTTCTTACATGACTAATGCAAGGGCTGTTTTTCAGTGAGAAGAAAGGCAAACCCTGGTTCTGAAATAATCTTGCTCAGTCTGCTATAAGCAGTTAAGCCATCTTCACATATAAGAGACATTTGCAAGGTTTGGTAGCCAGGTGACAAACTTTGTCTGCCATTGGTGGGCAAGATGTTCCTTCCCTTTCAGATTGGGATCTTAAATATTGTTAGGGAGCAACCACTTTTTCTGAATTAGCAAAATTAGGTTAATGACTTGAATCCAGATCTGGGGCAAGGAACTGGGTGAGCAGAAATGCATGTCCCAGAACGCTCCTCCCCATGAAAATGCTAAATGGAAAATCAGGGACTTTGCAGGAGTCCTTGATCAACCTCAAAGGTGCCTCTCATGGGTATACAGTAGAAGGAAGGCCTTCTCTATTGCTGCTTTCAGACTTTGGAATGCCTGAGGCCAAACCTGCTCGATCTTTGTTGTCCTTCTGCAAGCAGGAAAAAACCTTTCTCTTCAGACAACCCTTCCCTTAGCAACTAGACTACTGTTATGTGATGGACTGATTGTACTCAATTAGTAGTACTACTGAGATTTTTCAATATTTTTGTGTTCCGTCTCATAGAGTGGCTTTTTGTTCCCCTGTATTTGTTTATTTACTGTTATTAACTTTAATATTGTCATTCTAATTATGCACAATGCCTCTTCTCACTCATTCTTCTTAGCTTTAAATATTGTCTCTAATGTTGTAAACAACTGCTGTGTTCTCATTATCTCCAGTTATATGTACTGTCCTCAGGGTTGTACAAGGATTTCTTGGGTTCTTTCCAAGGAGAAAGGTGGGGTAAAAATATTTTAAATAAAATGAAATAAATAATAGTGATGTCCCTGGGGAGAGGTGGAATCCCAGAAAATCAGGCAAGGGCTCCTTCCTGTACTGGAGCCCTATTGCTGATCAGAGCAGATCCTTAATTCAGGTTTGGAAATTCACTCTTGTCACCCTTGGATGAGTACTTTGGCTGGTGGACTCCATCCCTGTCACATCCAGGATACATGTACTTATCCCATGGTCCCCCAAAACATCACACCTATCTAGATGCTTTAATCATCTGTGTTGATATGCATGTGTGGTTAAGTATCGGGATAAGAGTGCAGCTGGCAGGCCAGTTTAGATTTCCTGCATCTCGTTCATTCACCGCCACTTTGTAATATTAGTGCTATGGTTTATGCCACCCATCATTCTCCAAAGGGGGTTACGTTTTTATTTGACTATTTTAAAAATGTGTATTGCTGCTATTCTTGTTCTTGTTGCTGTTGCTGTATTTTCTGGAAGCTGCCCAGAGTAGTGTCCTGTCCACTAATTGGGTAGTGTATGAGTTTAAACAAACAAACAAACAAATAAGAATAAATGGATAGCATTCATATAAACTACACGGCTTGCTATCATTGTACTTTGTTGCTTTAGGATTAATGTGTTAGCATTTAATAGAGGTAGTGCAACAGAAGAGAGATTGCATGGTGACTTTGTGAAACATCTCTTTGATAAATTAGGCAGGTAGGCTACTTGGCATTTTCTCAAAAGCAGCTGAATGGTAAGATACATAGCTAAGATACTTCTGATACTTCTAAGATAATGGCTAAGATACTTCTCTTGATTCCTTCCCTTTTCTTTTTCCTTTTCCAGATGACAAGACCTTTCAGTGTGAGATGTGTTTCAGATTCTTTTCTACAAACAGCAACCTCTCAAAACACAAAAAGAAGCACGGGGACAAGAAATTTGCTTGTGAGATCTGCAATAAATTGTTCTACCGGAAGGATGTCATGTTGGATCACCAGAGGCGGCATCTGGAAGGTAAGTACATCTGTGCTGGGCTTTGCTCTTGATCTGGATCTGTCAGCTTTGATGGGTGTCTTGAGAAAATGTTCTCCTCTTGCTATAAATCATCACTTCCAGAGTTGGCACACACTGATTGGTTCCTTCTGCCACTCATGGTAATGGACCCTTGAAGGACATTTGAAGAAGGTTGGGAGCCCTGCAAATGTAGCTGTTAGGTCTCATCTTGAGGAGTGTGTCCATCCTTCAAGCAGGATGCTGACAAACTGAAACAACAAGGATAATGGCAACAAGGATGATTAGGGCATTGGAAACCAAGTCCTGTGAGGAATGACGGAACAAACCGGGCATGTTTAGCCTGGAGAAAAGAAGACTGAGTGGAGTTATGATCACACTTTTCAAGTACGTGAAAAGCTCTCATGCAGAGGAGGGGGCAGGGTGTGTTCTTGATCATCCCAGAGTGCAGGACACACAACAATGGGCTCAAGTTACAGGAAGCCAGATTTCAGCCCAATATCAGGAAAACTACCTAACTCTTAGGGCAGAACCAATTAACTAGAGAAGTGGTGAGTGCTCTTCTAACACCAGAGGCATTCAAGAGAAATTTAGACAACTACCTGGCAGATATCTTGTAAACCATATTCCTGCCTTGAATAGGGAGTTGGGCTCAATGGCCATATAGGCCCCTTCCAACTTTATGATTCTGTGATTCTAATATTCCAAGGCTGTTCAACTTTGAACAGCCTGCGGTCTACCTTCAGCTGCCACACGTCCCCGTGGTCAACTTTTGGAAGCGCTGCACGTCCCCGCGGTCTACTTTCAGAAGTGCATGTGCTTCACCAGTGCTCCTGAGTAGGAGGATGGAGTCTCCTATGGAGGAGCTAAGCGAGGAGATGTGGCGTGGTGGCGGTGGAAAGTAAGGGAACGGTATAAATCCAGACCAAGCATCCGGGCAAGTGGGAGGGGGGAAATTCCCCCCTCACAAACACGCCGCTACTGGTGGCAGGTCAGGAGGCTGGCGGGCGACTCCTGACAGCCTTGCAGGCTACCAGTCACCCACGGTCGACGCATTGTGCAGGCCTTATTATTCTATGTTCAGTCTTCTCTTGTTGCCTGCAACTTTTCCTAGCATCGTTAGTGAGCCTTATCTTCTCATCAATGGAGTCCGTTTTGATTCTACACAAGTTCCAGCCTTAATTAGATACAGAATCCATCTTTACCTTGTTAGCACTCCACCTTATCGTTAAAGCTCTCCTCCAACAACACATTTTGAATGAATTAATATTGGGACTATTTCACATTGGTACATAGTGATCAAGAATATCACACTACAGCTGATCTTGCTCTTGTTCTCCAGTGACGAGTCCCAGGATCTTCTCTGGTTCTTTCATACCTGGTCTTCAAAGTCTTCTTCTGATCTCTTTTATAGTTCCTGATTATGCAGAGGCTGACATATCCATGCATTGCTAAAGTCTCAATTGCTGTATTATTTATATGGTTCTCTCATACACAGAAGTGAAAAGCATGGTTTATTTTATGTTTGTTCTTTATTTTTTTTGGTGGGAACGGTTACCCTAAGGAGTGAGACGTGTAAAACGAGAGGACTTTGAGCATGCTGCAGAGAATATCGTCCGATACAAGAAAGAGCCTTCCGGCTGCCCTGTGTGTGGAAAGGTAGCAATTTTTCATGCTGTCATAATGATCCTGAGGACAGTCCTCATTGGTTTTTTAAGATACAGCGGTACCCCAACTTAAGAGCAGCCCGACTTAATAGCAATTTGACTTAAGAGTGGAAAATTGTTGGCATTTTAACTGCCGCCTTACACATTTTACATATGGTCTGCTTGACTTACAATTTTTTAATTTTTTAACTTATTTTGTAATTTTTTTTAGATAGGTACCCTGACTTAAGAGTAGTTTGCCATAAGAGCATGCACTTGGAACGGATTAAATTTGTAAGTCGAGGTACCACTGTGCATGTAATATCTAAGGAGTGGTTTTACTGTTGCCACCCCCAGTGCGTTGCAATGACCAAGCAGGGATTTGGACCCTGAGCTCAGCTCCCCTGAGTCCTAACCCGGCACTCAGTACACCTAGCTAGCTTAGATTAATGGAGCATTACGTTTGGAGTCTGAAGATATATAGCAGTTCACTATTTGTGATCCCTAGCACTCTGCATGACTGGCATGAGGTCAGCAGAAAGAGCACACAAAAATGATCTGTGAAGCCACAAGGAATTTGATTACTAGTTTTGTTCTGCTTCTTGGGCTTCTGGTTGGAAAAGACACCAGTGAAATATCCCATATGGGAGGAGCCTAAATGCTCTTCTAACATGGACAGTCAAAGTCAGAGAGTTTTATAATTTGATTGCTTCATCCCAGTGTATAGATCATAGGGCACTCCAGCAGATTTGGACTACAAATCTCAACATCCCCAGCTCATATGGCCAGTTGTAACATTTTAGGCCAAGACAGCTGCAGGGTTGAAATAGTGTCAAGTTAATCTAATGCAGTGGACCCTTGTATAACAAACGGTTTGTATAACATAAAATCTGTACAACATAAAAAAATTCTGGAGATAGGGGAAATTTGCTTAACATAATCGCTTATGGGGTGAATCCGTACAACATAAAAATGGGATTACTCCATTTTCAATGCATTCCTATGGGAAATTTGTATAAAGGAAAATTTGTTTAACATAATTTCATTTGAAACGAATTAATTCCTTTATACAAGGTACCACTGTAGTTTGATCGCATAGATTGCCTCTCCTCTCTCTCTCTCTCTCTCTTTCTTCCACTTTTAAGAATGTAGAACAAACACTGAGTTTCTTATCATAAGCAAGGGTTAAAATGGATTCACTTTACTAATGTAGTCCTCAGTAAACAGAAAATGCTACTTAAAATGACAAAATCAAATTTAGCAGAATTCTTTTTTTCCTACACCTGGATTTAAGGATTTGGAGATAAACATTCTAAAATGTAGTTGTAAGACTTCTAATTCCCCAATAGAAGTCCACATGTAAATAATCTTTCACACTGAGCTGGTTTGATCCAGCATGAAGCTGGTTTGATCCAGCACGAGTCTTATTAAAGAGCCTTGTGGCGCAGTGGTTAAATGCCTGTACTGCAGGTAAAACTGTGCTCACAACCTGGGTTCAATCCCTGGTAGCAGGCTCAAGGTTCACTCAGCCTTCCATCCTTCCGAGGTTGGTAAAATGAATACCCAGCTTGCTGGGGGGGGGGGCAATGTGTAGCCTGCACTCTGTAATTAAAATTGTAAACCGCCCAGAGACTACTTGTAGTAGTATGGGGTGGTATATAAGCAGAACACTTTGCTTTTTATTGCCCAAGTCCAGTTTCCATTAGTGAACAACAGTGACTTGCATCTTTCATATTTGACCCCCATTTTTTTTCAACCAACTTTGTTTCTTTTCTAGATATTTTCGTGTAGGAGCAATATGAACAAGCATCTCTTGACCCATGGGGACAAGAAATATACCTGTGAGATTTGTGGCCGTAAATTTTTCCGAGTGGATGTGCTCAGAGACCATATTCATGTTCATTTTAAGGTGTAGTATTCAATACTTATTGTTTTGTGTGATCTGGACAGAGCTGTGAAAAGTTGCTGTTCGGGACTACAGCTTCACAATACCTCACCCAGCACAGCTAGAGCTTCAAAAAAGATAATCAGTGGTACTGGTTGCCTTACTTTGTCTTAATGTAGATGTATATGCCATAGAGCAGTATTGGCAACCTCAGAGCCCTTTCTGTGAGCACCCGACATCACCCCTTCACAGCCATCTGTATTCAGGGTAAATTGCTGTATTGTTCGCAGTTTGGGCACTCAAGTCTCTAAAAGGTTCGCCATCACTGCCATAGAGGATATTAAGTAACTAACAGTAATTCCACTTAAAAGGTATTGGTGGTGTTAGATGGGATTGTAAAAGAGGAGAAGAGTTGGATAATACATTGCAGAAGAAATGTTCTGTTTTTCATGGTAAAGAAAATGATGCCTATAAATAAAACAATAAATAAAACAAAACATAAAGAAGCACAAGTAGATATAACATTCTCTCAATTTGGAGGGGAGGTGATAGACGGGGGAGTCTTAATAAAAAAAAGACTTTTCATGCGGCAGACGAGGAAATAGTTTTGCTCTGTTCTTGAAGACTTCATAGACACGTTACACCTGCACCAATGGCATTATGGTTGGATGAGATTTTGAGTGTGTGCTTTCCCTCTGCTTAGGACATAGCAATCATGGATGACCACCAGAGGGAAGAGTTCATTGGCAAAATTGGGATTTCTTCAGAGGAAAATGATGAAAACTCCGATGGAAGTGTAGATTCTGAGCCTCACAAGTATAGCTGCAAAAGGTGCCAGGTAGTTTTACTCCTTTCAGATATTTTGTCTTGGGACAGGGCGGGAAATTGACCACAACAAATAGTAAAAGCAACGACATTCAGCTATATTTTCTGATCAAGAGTATTACGTCTGTGTAGGCTAATTGATTGACTTGATCTGTGTCTCATCTTTCTCCACAAAACTGGGACTTGCAACAGAATTAACCAAATATTATGGTGTCTGACCGGAAAAGAGCAAATGTCTTGATGATGATGATGATGATGATGATGATGATGATGATGATGATGATGATGATGATGACGACGACGACGACGACGACGACGACAAATTGAATTAAAAGCATTCTCCAAGCACACCAATAAATCATACAGTGCCCAGTTTTTATAGGGCATAGACAATAGCCAAAATAAAAAAATCCTTTTTCTGCTGGCAGAATGGCAACAGGGAGGACACTAGTCTAGGTTTTCATGGGAGGAAAGGGCTTCTGCAGCTTCAGAGCAGCATTGCGGGGGCCCTCTGTTGCCTCCCCACCGACTGTGCCTCTGAGGATGGTGGGCACATAGAGTTCTTGTAACACACACAGACACCTGCATTCATTCTAGTGGAGATAGGAAAGCTCTATCTGTAGAATAGAATGCAGACTGGAAGGTGTGTTGCCTGCAATGAAACAAGGCTGCAGTCTGTAAATCACCATGTGTTTGTGAGAACATACTGTATCTGTGTTACAACAGAATGATGGTGCTCTAATGCTGGTCTCTAGACTGAAGAGACAAAAATAGCCTTTATAACAATGAAGTGGAGTTCAACCTGTACAAGAAATAGAAGCCATTGCTTGCTTCTTTCTTCCTTCCTTCCTTCCTTCCTTCCTTCCTTCCTTCCTTCCTTCCTTCCTTCCTTCCTTCCTTCCTTCCTTCCTTTTGACTACAACTCCTAGAATACCTGCAGTTGGACTTCTTTGAACTAGGCAGCAGTGGTAGGGGTAGAACAAACGGAAGGAGAGGGATAAAATATTCTGGAACTTTTAAAGTCCATATCAAGACTCCTTTTTTGCCCTATGAAACCTAGCAGACACCCCCCTCTCTCCATGTTTTTAGACTTTGTTTTCCACAGACAATAAGAACAGCATAAGCATAATTTCACTGGTGAATAATGACATTTTCACAATTTATCTACCTTCACTATTTATCCCAAAGTTGCTTGATCCTAGTGGTTGCTGTTTCTAAAGGCATGTCTCAGGCTTCCCCGTGTGATGCACTCACTGTTGTTTCGTTCCTTAGCTGACCTTTGGCCGAGGAAAAGAATACCTGAAACATATCATGGAAGTCCACAAGGAGAAAGGCTATGGCTGCAGTATCTGCAATAGGCGCTTTGCCTTGAAGGCCACTTACCACGCACACATGGTTATTCATCGGGAGAACCTGCCTGACCCCAATGTACAGAAGTAAGCAGATATGCCTGACAACACAATATGCAGGATGCAATCTCATGTGTGCTGGGTGTATGGGATAGAGTCCGGTGGGGTTTGAGAATGGAAACAGGGGAGATGGGCTTTCAAGGTGACAATTGTTTCTTAGAAGGGACAGTGAAATTCAGTGAATCAAAACACATAGGCCTGGTCAACTTCTACCAATGAGCTAGAACGTTGATGTAAAGACTCACGCATCACCCACCCATTTCCCCACAATCTCGCCCCTACTACAGCATTGCTGGATGTTAGCAATGCCACAGTAGCAAAAAAACAAATTCATTTTCACTTTTAAAACAAAGTGGAGGGGAATACGCAACCAGTTTTGAAACCTAATCACACACCAGTGGTTGTGGGGTCATCAGTACAGAATTTACTCATTAAAAGTGTAGTTGCCTTGGAGAAATAATTGAGGGTTATTTTGCCCATGTGCTTTAGAGGCTGAAGCCATTGTTACCTTTTTGTTCACCGCCCTGGTGAGAGGGTACAGATCTGAAGTGTAATAAAATGAATAAGGCAAGTGGCAGCAAAAGAAGTTGAAAACTGTTTCTTTCTTCATTAAATGAAAGTATCAAGAATGTGGAAGTACAATTGTACACTTCAGGTAACGTGTGTGAGAGGAAGACAGGGAGAAGCAGCATCTGCCATAACCAGGTTACATATATTAATTCAATCATAATTTGTGAATAATTGTATGGGAATCTATAAGGGAAAATTCTGGTTTAGGAAAGTTTTTTTCTTAAGAGCTCTAGGTCAGCAGTTCTCAAACTTCGGTCTACAGATGTTCTTGATCTGCAGCTCCCAGAAATCTTGGCTAGCACAGCTAATGGTGAAGGCTTCCGGGAGTTTTAGACCAAGATCATCTGAGGACCCCAAGGCTGAGAACCACTGCTCTAGGTCATGCTGGCTACATGGCGACTTCCCAGATGATATTAATCTCTAGCTTCTCACCTTGCATAATGAGTGGTGATGAATGCTGGGAGTCCAACAACTCCTGGAGGGGCCATTCTTTGCCCACCCTGTTCTATATGGGTAGTCTAAAATATAGATAAGCTGCCTAGATGCCTTGAGCACATCCAATCTCACCTGATTTCGGAATCTAGCCAGGGTTGGGCCTGGTTAGTACTTGGATGGGAGACCACCAGGGAATACCAGGTGCTGTAGGCGCTTGGAGTAGGAACTGGCAAGCCACTCCAGTATTCCTGCCAAGAAAACTCCATGGACATGGGGTCACGACTGTGATGACACAACAACAACAACAACAAGAACAACAACAAGAACAAAATATAGATCACCTTTTGAAATGCAATGTGTACAGTGGGATTGAAAACAAAAATCTTGTACCAAAAGCAAAGCAAAGTGTTCTGCTTATATACCGCCCCATACCACATTAAGTAGTCTCTGGGCGGTTTACAAATTTAATTACAGTGTGCAGGCTACACATTGCCCCCCCCC
>JAHTLZ010000021.1:691055-705240 GCA_023846285.1 Phrynocephalus versicolor
AACAACAACAACAACAACAACAACAACAACAACAACAACAACAACAACAACAACAACAACAACAACGATATAGTAGTGCTGAAGATTTTGCCCAACATGGAACTTGTTTTCCACATGGAATGGATAGGTGGATGAGAGAGAAGTTTCTCTTAGGATAGGAAGGTGTTCTCACAATGCATTAGCTGTTGTTTGTAGATGTTACAAAAACAGGCACAGTGTGCAGCCATCTCCAAACTTTGATGAACATTGTGCAATGTGCAGGTAACACTGGGTGGATCCTTATGCATTTCTGGCCTCCTTTCCATGTCTACTGTTGTCTTGGCAAGGAGGACAGCTTGGGATGGGCAGAAGAAGTTAAATAAAAAAAATATTATCTCACATTTGGTTGGAAGAAGTGAGAAAAATTGGGTCTTTTTTCCCTAGCCTCGTTAGTTGGACCTCTAATTGGGTGGGACATCTAGTCTTTCTAGATGCACTTATTTGCCAGTTCTTAAGGTGCTGAGTTGCATCTCCAGTAGTCAGATTCACTTGCTCTGCTTTGCTGTTCCACCTCTCTCTCCCATTTTCCTGGTTACGAATTTTATTTGTATCTCACAACAGTTTATCATTTTGGACAACTATTGAGATGTTCCTATTGGTACAGATTCCTGTCTGCTTTTCTGTGCTTCTTTCTTGGTTTGCATCTCATAAAGCACTTTATTTTGCAAGTGGGAGGGATTATCCTTGTATAAAATGCCTAATGCTGGTGATTTTAGCTGAACACGAGTAATGGGTTCTCTTCAATCTGCTCAAATAACAATCTCCTTTGCTTCCATTGGTTTCAAGGAGTGAAAAGTCATGCCTGTGAACAGTGTGGGAAATCGTTTGCAAGGAAGGACATGTTAAAAGAACACATGAGAGTCCATGATAATATCCGAGAATATTTGTGTGCAGAATGTGGTAAAGGTACGGGCAGCCCTTTATCTTCCTAAAAAATCCACAGTACACTGTGAAAAATACTGCTTTCAAATATTGTGTCTTCATTTATGATTAGAAAACTATTTGGTGCATTATCAGAATTGGGCATTTTATATTTCTATCCTACTGGACGGGATTCTGGTGTGCTGGAATCTGATTGATTTTATTTGAAAGTAGTTCTACAGTAGTCTTTTGTATGCATAATCAGAAGAGGATGTACAATAGAACTGATGGTTTCGTTTCTCAATTGGTCTTTTGTGCAGATAAATCAGGAATGCTTTAACTGCACTTGAAATATTGTAGCAGGCTGGCCACTGCTAGTTACAGGGATGCCCAAGCGGTCATATTGCCTGAAGCAAATGGCTTCTCCTAATGTCACATCCTTGACCTCCCTATCACTCTCAGAGATCAACTGTGGCCCGACCAACCAGAATATCACGGGCGCTCTCACTTCGGGTGGCCACCTCAGGGAGGGCTTGGAAAATGGTGACATGCAACCGAGCCTTCTCTGTGGCTGGCCCTGTGCTTTGGAACCATCTCCCGAGTGAGTTGTGCCTTGCACAGTCCCTGCCTGCCTTTAAAAAAGCCTTAAAGACCTGGCTCTTTCGCGAGGCATTTGGCGACCCTTAACTTTAATTTTGTGTGTGTGTGTGTGTCCCGCCATCTTGCGAGTGAATTTTATTGTAGTTTTATTACTATGTTTATTATTATGATTTTTTCCTTCATTTTAATTATTAGTGCTTTCCCCCCCCTACTATTATTTTGTTTGTTATTGTTGTTGTTGTTGTAAACTGCCCAGAGTTCCTCTGGAAGACGGGCGGTATATAAACAATATAATATAATATTATATAATGTAATGTAATGTAATATAATATAATATAATATAATATAATATAATATAATATAATATAATATAATATAATATAATAAATTAATTTTGGGTGTTTGCATGCATACAAGTCAGCATGCTAGAGAAGGAGGCATTCCCTTCACCACCATAGGAGGAACTGTCAGGAAGTACAGTCGCTCCCACATCACGATTGCAGGAGGGGAAGACAGCACTGCTCCCCTTCCCGGCTTCCCTACAATAAGGAGGAGGAAATGGGGGAGAAGGAAGTGAGGGTGGGTGACTGGGAATAGCACTGATGATGGTGAGAGCAGCGGCGATGGAGGAGGAGACACATGCCAGAGGTAGGGTCTATGTAGAGACAATTGTCTCTTTGATCACACCTGGTTTTAAAAAGTCCTAGGAGACAAGGGCACCATGGGAAGGGTGGCTTCCTGTGGTTTCCACGGATCCACATAATTCACAAATCATCTATGAAGAATTGCTTATAGTGGCAGCTTTCAAGAGCAGACACAGCCCCCTTTGCTCGGGGGGGAGGGGGGCAACCTTTTCATCAAACCTGATGGCAAAACCTACCCTGGTGCATGATGATATCCTACTTCTGCTCTTCCTGGCAGGAACATTGGGTGTGGGCAGAAGCAGAAGTAGTGTGTTATTCACTTAATACCAATGGTCCATGGACACCTTGGGCTATAGAAGCCCTAACTGCCTCACAGGAGCATATTCAAAGCCAGGTGGTCTTTTTCTACCTTGCTTCTCTGTGAATGATTTCTGCTTCACTTGGATTCTGTGGGGTCTAACTGCTTGGCTATGAACATCTCCCAAAGAAGAGTTAAAAATAGGAATGCTGTGGTTGTAGTCTTAGATAAAGCTCAGAAATACTGGAAATACCTGATTTAAGTACGCTGCTGTGAAACTCAGTTGATGAAAGTAATTGCCTCTGAAGCATGGTTTTTGTAAGCTTGAAAGGAGAAGGGAATCCATTTTTATCACCCAAGAAGGCCGAGATATATAAATGGGAGTACTAAACAGAATCAGAATCAATCACCAACATGAAGACTAAACATTTTTTTAACACTTCACATCCATTTCAAAGGAAGCCCCACTTCCTTGAGTGGAATCTATTTTCAAAGAGGTAATTGGAAACCACTCTTGCACGCAAGAAAGTTTAAACTCTCCACGTCTGTGGGTTTTTAAAAGCTGCATTAATAAGATATTATTAAAGACTCATAACCTTGGCAGGAGAAGAAAGGGCGGGATCGGGCTGCCTTGACTCCCTTTCCTTCCTGGTTTGCCTCGGTTTGCCTCTACACTAGGAATGCGGTGCTTGCATTTTGTACCGGTTTGGTCTGTTATACGCCTGTCAGCAGTAGGCAGGTTGTTTGGCTTGCTTTAGACCACGGAACCGAATGTTCGTCTCTTACGGGAGCATGATTAGACCCAGGTGGTCCTTTGCTCCCTTGCTTCTCTGCAGTTAATTTCTGCTTCCATTGACTTCCACAAGGCTGCTGTGAGAGCTCTGTGAATTACTTCTCAGGCTCAAGCTGCATTTTAAAGAGAACGGTTAAGTGAGCCAAATTCTGTACACCTGATTTGCAATTTTGTTGCTGAACATCCCAACTCATGTTCGGATTTCTTGTTTCAGACCTATTCAGAGAACTTTTATTGCCTTCCTTCATGGATCTCACGATGCTGTTGATTTGCAAACTGTTTTTCAAAGGTGCTTTAAGCCAGGTTGTACTAAATAGATACTTTATTTCTTTTTATTCAACTCATCTTTTTTTTATGTGGAATCTTTCCACCTTACTGTATGTGGCTTGGTTAAACGGTGGTGAAAGGGCTTCCTTACAATTTTGTAAGATAAGCTGAGTTCTCTTCCTTATAGGCATGAAAACAAAACACGCATTGCGGCACCACATGAAGCTTCATAAAGGGATCAAGGAGTATGAGTGCATGGAATGCCATCGGAAATTTGCCCAGAAAGTCAATATGCTTAAGCATTACAAAAGGCACACAGGTAAGGATCACTGACAGAAGCTACATTGCCCTTGCATAGAGTGAGACACAATTTTCCATGGATTGGCATGGCAGTTCCTCCTGATAGCCTAGCCTTGTGCCAGTGCGATTGACAACAAAAGCTGTTATTCCAACAAAGATGTGCAGAGGGTTCAAGCCCTGTTGTTTTACATAGGTGTGTTTTTCTAGGTCAGCGTCTTGGAGGAGCCTCAGTAGATCAGCAGATAGATACAAATATTGGCACCAGGTCACAATGCAAGGAATCGCACACAGGAGGCACCAGTGCTAAGAATTGGTCTCTCTTTTTCACTCCTTTTCAGTTTTTTAAATCGACAATCCTTCTACATTATTACTAGAGATGGGGACAAATTAAAAACCGAACCAGGAATATCCTCATATTGCTGATTCATGAGATTTTTGTCCCTTCGTATAGTTCCAGAGACCCCAACAGATTTGAAGGGATGAATTTTCTGTGCTTAATTTGTCCCTTGTTTGGACTTCCCTCTCTACTTATGCTTTCGTGGATCAGCTGATCCTATGAGACAGGTAGTAAGCTAAAGGTAAAGGTTCCCCCCGCACATGTGTGCTAGTCGTGTCTGACTCTAGGGGCGGTGCTCATCTCCGTATTCAAGCCGGAAGAGCCAGTGTTGTGCAAGTCCATGGCCATGTGGCCGGCATGGCTGCAAGGAAACACTGTTTTTACCTTCCCGCCTTTTACGGCAGTACCTATTTATTTACTTGCATTTTACATGCTTTCTAACTGCTAGGTTGGCAGGAGCTGGGGTGAACAGCGGGAGCTCGCTCCACTGCATGGCACCCGGGATTCGAACCACCGAGCTGCTGACTTTGAAGTCAACAGTTTTCGGAGCCTTAGTCCACTGAGCCACCACGCCCCTAGGAGACAGGTAGAGAGAGGGATAAATCCCTTCCGAGAGCCAATGTGAAGCTTTATCTGTGTGATCAGTGTCCTTTTTCTTTAAAGGCATGAAAACAAAACATGGATTGCACAAACCAGTAGGCTGATCAGATAGTGCCTAGGCTGGCCTCTGGGATTTCCCACTGCCCACGTTTGTTTTTGTTTTTTGACAACAACAAAAATCCCAACCCTGACTGTCTTAAAAAACAACAACAAGATCCTTCTCCCACCCCAAGACCTATATGTTAATAAAGGTTGCCAAGTTTTCATAAATGCATCTTGTTTTATTTCCCTTTAATATATTTTGATATATTTCTTTTGCATCAGGACCATTTGCCAAATTCTGTTCATACATTTTTATACTGGCAAATCTTCAGCATTAGATAGTTTTTCATTTTCCTCTGGTAAATATTGAAAATAATAATAAAGTTGCATTTATAATTGGTCCATGAATTGTCAGGGTTTCTGTCCAATTAATTAATTCCTGCCAATATGTTTCTACTTCGGGGCAGAGATGCACATATGTTCTAGTGTGCCCTTGCTTCCCAAATTTCTCCAACATATGAGGGATAGGTTACGGTGCATTTCCAACCAGGTAATATTATCATTTTAGTACTTAATATTGTATCTAATTAGCAGGAATCAAAGATTTCATGTGTGAGCTCTGTGGGAAGACCTTCAGTGAAAGGAACACCATGGAGACCCATAAACTTATTCACACAGGTAAATGCATAAATGGAACTGTATATCTTTTACACTCAAAGCATGTTTTACAAAAATAAAAGTTAAGATTTCAGGTTGTGCAGCTGCACAGCGTTCCTGGTCACACACAGAATGCCCACTTCTTAATTTAATTTCTTTGTTACAAAGGAGATTCAGAATTGAAAAAGGTCTGGTTGATAACTCATTTAGTATATGGTAGTAAAGCAAAGTGTTCTGCTTATATACCGCCCCATACCACTTCCAGTACAGTAGTCTCTGGGCAGTTTACAGTTTAATTACAGTATGCAGGCTACACATTGCCCCCCCCCCCCGCAAGCTGGGTGCTCATTTTACCGACCTCGGAAGGATGGAAGGCTGAGTCAGTCATGAGCCGGCTACCTGGGATCGAACCCCAGGTCGTGAGCACATTTACCTGCAGTGCAGGCATTTAACCACTGCACCATGATTAATTCGTCCCAAATGAAATTATGTTACGCAATTTTTTCTTTGTACAAATTTTCCATAGGAATGCATTGGAAAAGGATCAATCCCTAATCGCAATAGTTTTTCTGTAATAGATTTGCCCCATAGGCGATTGTTAAGTGATTTCCCCCTATCTCCGGAAATTTTTTTCTTTAAGCGGATTTTCTGTCTACTGTACTTATATGTAGTATTTCATATTATATGCTTTGGCTATATTTATATATATGTGTGTGATATATATAATTTTGATGAGGAACCTTAGAAGTGCATGTTTCTTGGAATACTATGCACCAAATAAGCTATCAACCAAACATTTCCAATTTTGAAACTTTTATATAACACATACATTAAAACAATTTCCAAAGAAATTGTTGGGTTGGGTTTTGCAGTAAAAACAGCATAAGGGTTTTGCAGCCCTGCAAAGACGGGCACATTTATTGTGGCGTAATCTTTACTGTGTAGTGTCTATTTCATCAGGTGCATAAAATGGGATCCTAAACTAACAAATACATATAAGCTTGGGCAAAGGGAGTGTGAGGATTGTAAGTGCTGCAATGAGAGAAAACAAAATGCAAAAACTGAGTAAGAAAGTACAGTATTTTTCTGTGTATAAGACTATGTTTTTTCCTAAAATTGTTAGACTAAAAATTGGGGGTTATCTTATATACAGAAGTAAGCTGAGGAGAGAACCTGTAATTTTGGGTTAGAAAAGTGGGTGTTATCTTAAATATGGGGGCATCTTATAGATGGGAAAATATGGGTAAGTCCACATATATGTCCAATCACCACACTGGCCATTCACAATAATGCTTGCAAACATCTTCATATTGGTAAGCAACTTATTACTTTAAATATCAATGCACAGGTCTCTGGAAGCCTTCAGTTCCCTGCCATCACTTCTTTCTTCCTGGCCCCAGAGGTCTTCTGCTGTTTAATTTGCTCTTCTGTGGTTCCTGTCTCAACTCTATTATTCACAAGGGAGAAACCAGGGAAGGTGGGGAACAAAGCAGCCAAAGATGCCCTTGTCACTACCTTCTAGTTTCTCCCTTAGATAGCTTAAACATGGTGTTCAGTGTCTCCTGCCAGAGAACAGGGGCTTTCTATTCTCCTCACTGACAGGGCCCCATGGCTTCTTTGTCCAGAAATGGTCAAGGCCAGGGGCCACAGAAGAACGTTGAAGGCCACATGTCGGCCGTCTCTGGCTTGTTCCCAAATAAACTTGAACAAACATTGTGTAATAGTCCAGATATTTTTTACGAGACTCTTGGCTGTTTTGCCTATATTTGAAGACCAATCAAAATCTCTTTCATGCCAACTCACGTGAGACACTTTGACCAATGGAGAGAATATTGAGGTGAAATACTGGCCCACATGTTCCTCTACCCAGGCTCTAAATTGCTCACCCAAGTTGATGTGATGGTCCCAATCCTATCATCCTGCTGATCTCACACGGCAGAGTCAGTTGGGATCTCCAGGTCCCCAAGGGTCATGCTTCCACAGAACTCATCTTTCTCATCACTGATTCTCCTTTACATTATTCCTGTCCATTTCAGCCAGTAAATAAATCTTTCCTATATGTACAGATACAACTCAGTACCTTCAGGCCCTGCACCATAAAAATGGCTACATTTGAAGTACCCAAAATGTATTATTAAGATTGGTTACCTAAAAACTAATACTATATTTGTTCTTTTAATCCCTGCTAGTGGGGAAACAGTGGACATGTTCAGTGTGTGATAAAAAGTATGTGACAGATTACATGCTGCAGAAGCACATTCAGCTGACACATGATAAGGTAGAAGCCCAGAGCTGTCAGCTCTGTGGAACGAAGGTTTCTACCAGAGCTTCCATGAGTCGTCATATGAGACGGAAACACCCAGAGGTGAGTTTGGTGGCAAACTAATAATTTATTTTATTTTCCACCTTTTATCTTATCTCGGGGCAGGGTACAGCGATAAAAGCAACACTAAACGGTTCAGTATTTTAAAACATATAGAAAGCTTTTAAAATGTTAAAAAAGTAAATAGTACATTCAAGACAACAACCATCATGAAACCTCCACAGCCTGTTAAGCCATGGCCCACCACCATCCTTGAAGTTTCGGAGAGTTTTACAGCAAATCTGTAATGATATCCAGCAAGACTATCCCCTGCCCCCATGACTGAGATGAAGTCAAAGCAATGTAACAGTGCTATACTGTTATTCATTGTGGGGGCTTCTTATGTTGCAAGTCAGGCAGAGAAATCAGTATATAACAACCTTGGAGGATTGTTCACTGTTGTACTCTTAGATAAGTTTCTCATTAATGTAAGTATTTATTTCCAGGTGCTTTCTGTTAGGATTGATGACTTGGAGGAACTCTCTGAGACCACCACGGTTGATGCTACTTCTATAGGGATTGTGCAGGTAAGACGGAGAGGAAGCCAAACATGATTTTTTAGCCTCCTATTTCTATTATATGCTATGAATGTTGCCATGTAGCACATGCAAGAGGTAGACAAAGTATGTCCCACTACACAGTGACCATACATGTGATTAGGGTTCTTCCAGTTCTTGTGCAAAGATAAACTCTTGGGAGTACAATAGAAAAAAACAAGCTGTCATTTTTGTGCAGAACAAGATACCTGCTACTGGAATACCATTTTACTGATCAATCACAATTTTAAGTAATAATAAAAATGTGTTACAAATTGTACGTTCAGTCAAATGGTTTTAAATGGAGGGGGCTTTTGTCGTGAATGTCATTCATGTTTCCCTGAGGCTTAGAATGCAGTCACACCCAACGTTCCCTTTAATTTTCCACTAGCATGGGATTGGGGGGCCCACCCCATGTACAAGGGGTTTCAGCTGTGATCAGAAGCAAATGGGAAGCAACACTGGTTCAGCTGCACAGCCCCAGTCCACTTCTGCACAGTCTTAAAGGGAAGGTCCATTACAACACTTCATGGGATATGCATGGAATTCATTTGCATGAAAGCCACAAGAAGAATTATGTAGCTCTTAAAGATCACCAGATTTTTTTTCTGTCATAAGATTTCTTGGACTGGGGCCCACATTACTAGATTGCTGAAGTGCTATCCCCTGTTGGCAGTTATATATTGATAATCATGGGGCAGGGGGAAGAAATAAAATACTGTAGTTGAAATGTCTTCAACATTACTACATAAACTCAAACATACAGTGAACCCTTGTATAACAAACAGCTTGTATAACATAAAATTTGTACAACATAAAAATTCCAGAGATAGGGGAAATTTACTTAACATAATCACCTATGGGGAGAATCCATACAACATAAAATGGGATCACTCCGTTTTCAATGCATTCCTATGGGAATTTGTATAAAGGAAAATTTGCTTAACATAATTTCATTTGGAACGAATTAATTCCTTTATACAAGGTATATAAAATAAGCGCTGTATTCTCAGGAGCTCTGGTCAGCAATGACAATCTTCCTAGTTTTGTTGTGCTAATTGAATATGGACAAGCAGAATAGAAAACCATTCTCTTGGTGAAGTTAACAGACAGAATCAAGTTTAACAGATAAAGTTAAGCTCGCAATGTCACACTAAAGGTTCTCCTTGAAGTTCTTTTGTGAAAGGGAAGCCAATGTTGATGGAGATCAGTGACGGCTATGCTTGGTCAAAAACTCTGTCCACGCAGCCAGACCTAGCCCTGGAGCAGGGAGAGCTCTCCGAAGGCAAGCCTGGGAAGGCTCACCGGCGAGGCCACAAACGAAAGCACAAGTCGGGTGAAGAGGAGGAAGCCCACGTGCCTGAGGAGTCTGCCTTCAGTGAATATACAGAAAAAGATGTGGAATTCGCGGGGAATGTGGGTGACGAGACCAATTTGGCGGTGCAAAGCATCCAGCAGGTAAATTTGCAAAAGGAAATGGAGAGGGAGGTGACCGTGCAATGGAGCTGTAAGACGCTGTGGAGATTTAAAGATATTTTAATTAGGGAGAACGATTTGTTTAAGAATGGAATGTAAGAATTTGAGAAATGTCATTACAGTAAATGAAGGTAGGGGAGATGAAAAGAGAGGCCCTTAAATGCTAGAATCTATTAGGAACAATTGTTCCTCTGTTACGCAAGCAATTTATCACAAGCTAAATTCACTTCCATAGGAAAAGTCATTGTTTGCATTTAAGGGAGTGAAAAGCAAATCTCCTCTTTGATGGCTCCAGTATTGTAGTTGAGGAGGGGCAGCCTTTGCTTAATTACATTCCAGCCTCAAAATGCAGCCATTTGTAGTATTCCATAGGGGTCAGCACAGCTACTAACCTAAGAGAACCTCCCCCTACCTTAGTTAGGTGTTTCAGTGTGACAATCAAAAGTATGTCTTCAATCTAATGCTTTTCGGAAGTGTTACATTACTGTTCCATTTGGCTGTGCTGTCTCAGAATGATGAGTTTAGTAATCTAACACATCTGAAAGTCATTGGATTTGGGAAAGCTAATCTCTAGTATCTCCTTAGTTTCTTCACGCTGATTGACTTACCAGGTTCTGCCAATGATTTAATCATGCAACCCTGTCATTAATTTAGAAATTTAGAAAAACTTATTTATGTATGTATATATTTATTTATTTGTTGCTTCTTAAACTAGACTGACTAGCTATTTCAGATTTATAACCTCACTATCTTACCTACACAGTGGTTAACTTTGAGATTTCTATAGTGCATATAATTTTATTGTGACTGCACAGAGTCCAAATGACTCTGTATTAGAGAAACATGTTGAACATTCCAAAAAAAATTTGGAAATGGGACAAGGGAGCCTAAATGAATAATGATGGCCAGACTGGACACCGCAGTCGTGTCTCATCAGTAAGAGTATAGTCTTCAGTTTTTTGACAGAGTGCATCACCTGGACCATCAACAAAGGTGAGCTGCTCCCTTGGAAATTCATCCCAGTGTGCGAGTAAATCAATGAAGGGCATGGCTTCATCAATAGATGCTTTGAACTCTGGAAAAACGACAGTGTGTATTGGGCAAATGTCAGGTGGAAGGCCTATGTTCATGTTGGTCTCAGTCTTTTGTATAACATAGGTACAGGTGACACTGCTGGGTTATAGCTTTTCAGTTTCCTCCTTCCATTTGGTATACCAGTTTTTTTCCACATGGGGAAAAACCCAAAGATTATCATTCAGAACACATATTTCTGGTACTGTCAGCACGTGCTGGCACAACCAACTATGAGGGCTAATGCCTGTAGGACCACAAGTTGCCCATTCCCTCTCCAGTGGTTGCTTTGATAATTACATACATGTGCATGCCAAACATAATTCTCTGTTCTCTCTTCCCCTCCCTCTTCAGGTGGTGGTGACCCTTGGAGACCCCAGTGTCACAGCCCCTTCCAGTTCTGTTGGCCTGACCAATATTAGTGTTACTCCCATCACGACGTCAGCCGGAACCCAGTTTACAAATTTGCAACCGGTGGCTGTAGGCCAACTTGCCACTCCTGAACGCCAGCTACAGCTAGACAATTCCATTCTCACCGTGACATTTGACACAGTCACTGGCTCAGCCATGTTACACGGTAACCGCCAAAATGACATCCAGATACAGCCACAGCCTGAGCCAACAAACCCTCAGTCGGTCGCCCATTTTATCAACCTGACGACTCTGGTGAACTCCATTGCTCCCTTAGGGAGCCAGATAACAGAACCGCATCCCTTAGCATGGAGGGCGGTGCCTCAAACTGATGTCCTCCAGACTCAGGCCCAGCCAGCGCAACAGCCAACGGGGCAGCCACAGGTTCAGACTGAGCAGCAGCAGCAACAACAACAACAACAGCAACAACAGATGTACAGCTACTAACTGTCACATGAAAGAAGATACCAAACTGTGAACAGACTTGTTAGGAGCCTCTGGGACAGGCAAAACTGAATCAATTGCTGGAAACCAAAACGGAGGTGGAGGAAAGTGCTTATACAAGGAAATATATGCTGATATTGGCCCAGCAGGCAGCATTCCCTCTTAAGTTTCCGCTTATACTGGGAGGAGGCGCTGCCCCCACCCACCCACATAAAGTTCCAGCCATTAGAACCAGGTAGCAGCAGTGCTGACTGTGGCTGAGTGGCACCCACGCAACACTGCGTAGCTGCATGGCTTAGAGGGAACATGGCCAGGCAGCTTAACATACAAATGCCTTGAGAATCTTTCATATTCCAAACACTACCCTTAAAAGCATGAGTCACATCATCTCGTAATGGTTGGCTGAGAGTAGCAGTGTGCCGGGTGTCGGGAAAACCACGACTGGGGAAAAGTACATACCATTGCTGGTTGTTCAGAAAGCATAGTGGGGGGGGATGTGTAAGTGTAATGGTCGCACTCATTTAGAACGTGTTAGCGGAGCACTGCAGCGTAACAGGTGTAACTGGACAAAACGACTGTGTTTTGCTTTTGCTTTTTCTTAGCACGGTCCTGTAGCTATTGAGGGGGAAAAGGAGTGGGTGGCAGGAGGGTGGGGATAGTCTGTGATGTGAAATATGCCTCATTTCATGAATCATTTCACTTTTGGCCATGGGGAACCTACTCCATGAGATGAGTTCAAATAGCCAGTTTGATATTAGAATGGCATTCATTGTCCTCTGTTGAGTAAGATTCCAATCAAGCTTGCAGCGATGGGACACCCAATGTGGTAATATAATCACTCACAGAATTGTTAACCAAGAAGACTGAAGAACAGCTCCCCCCCCCCGAAAACAAACATGGTAGTTGGCTATCATTGAGCCAAGTAATCTTCTATCATGTCATAAATATTGGGGGAGGGGAGGGAAAGCATCATTTTTCCATTACCCTTTGAATTATCCTTTGTAATTCACTCTGTGTCCTTAGTGGGTAATTACAGCTTATGGGCCATTTTCGAATATGGCTTCATGTATCATTCATCATTTCAGTTGTAGTAACTAATTTGTGGATTCTACTTAGGAAACGGAAACATGAGAAGCAAAGTAGCTTACTGCCTGGGTGTAATTGCAGATTATGTTGGCCACAAGGAGGCAGCCTGAACCAATGGTGGTGAAAATCACTTGAGCACAAAAGAGTAGCAAGTGGCAGAAGTGGGGTCTTCTGTCCAAGCTAAAGAGGATTTCACTGCCCCCCTCCCCCGTACATTACATCTGCCATACCTTGTGTTCAGTCCCAATTCAGTCTACATCTTCTGTGAAACAACTAAGGTTGTACCTTGGAAAATAAAGGAAAGTAGCCCAGCAGTTGACAAATAAAAATGGTCAGCCAATTCTCTTGGGTTTGCATTTATGAACATTTTCTCTTATCTCTCCACACAGTGGACCACATCTGTTTAGACAATTGTTTATATGTGGGATAATGATTTCCTCCTCATTACCTTTTGGACACTTACTCTCTGGTATGCTAGTTATTCATGTCATTGCAAATACATGATGATTCAAATGATATCTGCCAAACAAAATTCCAAAAGTTATGTTACAAGCCTGCAAATCATGCATGCCCTTTCTTGGGATACCCATGCTTTTAAAGCAAAGGAGCATGCTTTAATGGGACAAAGTAACAATATAGCTTTTCCTTAACATCTGTTTATTATTATTATTATTATTATTATTATTATTATTATTATGGCAGAGCTGGAAGAGACCCTATGGATCATTGAGACCAACCTTTATCAAGGATGCACAATGGGGCATTGAATTCCCAACCTCTGGCTCTGCAGCCAGATGCCTACACCAGTGAACCATCCACCAATAGAACTGGGTAAAACAGAGGAGTACCTTGGGCCTCCTGGCTTTTTTTGTCCCCCTCAAAAATAAAGAAACTGTTCCAGGAGGATTCTGGGTGATTTTCACCCAACTCTAAATGGTCTTCAAGAAAAGCAGTGCAAAGATTAATAAAAGCTAGCTCCTTCCCTTTCCAAGTTTGAAAGGTCCAAATCCCTCAGCAAAAAAATGTCCAGAATGGCTCCAAAACACCATGAAAAAAAATCACTCAACTCCTCCCACCCCTCTACAAACTATGGGGGTGCAATGCATCCTGGGTACACTTTTTTCCATTTTCAGAGGCATTCATTATCTGAGGTATCACTGTACCTGGGAGTTGAGTCATGGAGTTTCTGAAGGGACTGAAGAAGCTGCTTGGATGAGCAATGAAACTTTTCGATGCCATAAGTTCCATTTGCCGTGACTCAACTCCTGGATAACCTCACCTGCATGATTGAGAATTTCCACAGACAAATCTACTCTCATATGGAGAAAAGGGCATAGTGTAGAGAAGGGAACAACTGATGT
>JAHTLZ010000021.1:710240-739630 GCA_023846285.1 Phrynocephalus versicolor
CACCCCACACCATAAAAACATTCTATATCCTCTAACAGTGTTTTCAACGGGTCTTGAGATGCTGTCCTTTCACTAGACGGCACATGTCATTCTTTAAATCTTCACTGCCAACCTAAAATGTTTTGTTGTTGCTGTTTATTTAAAGAAGAAGGAATGAATATAGTTGCTATAGGATCTTGGAAACTGAAAAATGGGACCCAGAACTTGTCCACCCTGCCATATAAGCTGGGGATGGGGTCATTGGGGGAGGGGGAGAATAGGGGCAATTTACACCAACCCCTCTGCCTTAACCCCTTAGATGCGCACATATGGGTTCATGGGATGGGGCACCAGAAGGCTCCCAAGGGCATCTGATCCTTGTCCAAGTTGGAGTTCTATGAATTTCACAAGCCCTCCTGGTTCCCCCTCGCCCACCCCGCAAGACATCTCTGTCACTCATCATCATGATCTCCCTGGAAGGTAGTCACTGTCTCCCTTCTGGATGATGCAATGGATTCCGACTTGACCGAGCCTGTTAGCTTCCTGTCTGATTTGGCTGTACAGGATTCAGGGAAGATGGGCAGCAACTCCTCCCACTACCTGTAGCAGTAAATATAATGGCTGCAATCCTGTTGCTGTAACATACACCGTGTAAGGATGCCACTGAGGATGCTATCAGCTGCAATGGTAAAGTCATCCGGGTTATGGTAGTTTTCAGTAATTAAAGACTTCTCACTCCCATCGCACAGCTTCCACAGGTTCCCAGTGAGGAAAGGAATTGCTTGGGAGCTTTGATAGAAAAGTAAGAAACGTTTAATTTCTGAAAAATCACTGTTACTGATGTCATGAGCCTTAGGTGGC
The DNA here is from genome assembly GCA_023846285.1 of Phrynocephalus versicolor. Taxonomy (NCBI): domain Eukaryota; kingdom Metazoa; phylum Chordata; class Lepidosauria; order Squamata; family Agamidae; genus Phrynocephalus; species Phrynocephalus versicolor. The sequence goes on from JAHTLZ010000021.1 coordinate 711,081, forward strand.
GCATGATACAGCAAGAAGACTTCATTCAATTAATATGTCTTTTAAAAGGACCTACTGCACAGTTACAATACTCAAGGCCTTTACACCTGATTGCTGTGCTTATGTTGCATTATCTTGGTAATGCTTGCAACAATCTTATTAATTAGGGCAGGGTTTTCATTGTCAATCATGTACCTAAAGCCATCTAAGAAATTCATGTTTCATCACAGATCTTAACTGGGTAACTCCATATATTATATTTCAGATTCCTAAGTATTACTTGGATTGGAAAACTATTTATGATACATTAGTCTATTACTTGGAAGGAAAAGAAAGAAAAGCATCTTTCTTGATCAGCACAAACAGTCTTGCTTGTAAATCACATGGTAATCTAATCAGTTACAAAGTTCCAATTGTCTGCCCTGCAATTGTCTGGTTCATGATACAAATGACGGACTTAACAAATAGCTACATTCACTATGTTATGTTATTAACTGATAAACAATCAAAACTAAAATGATCATCCTCCATTATCTCCCTCTGATAAACTTGGGGTAACAGGATTGTGACACTTCATGTTTGGATTACATACAAATTCATGACTTGGAATGGGTGAAAAATCAACAGAGCTCATGGACAAGTGAGGTAAGTCAGTGGCCACCACCACAATCTACGTCACTACTACACAAGCAAAATGTATCTCATATCAGGGAACTTGGGAAGATTTGCAGCATGATTTAAAAATAATGTGAGAGAAAGGTGTTTCCAATGATTTCTCTGCATCTTAATGGATATTGTGTTAGGTTTGGAACAAACTCTAGGTCTGAGGTATTCCAAAAAGGTGAAACCTAAGATAGCAAGGATAAGTGTGCACTGTGGCTCCTCCCTCAATTATTTATGTCATTTTCCTCATGGAGGATGAATCTGAATTAAAAATCCTCCAGTATCCAGGGAGGCTTTCTACATGGTCCATAATGCTGATTTTCCTGTGTTCTGTGGAAAGTCGCAATAGATTTGGGAAACTGGTAACTTTGCCCAAGGAGAGTGAAAGAAAACAACAGAAGGGGGCGCAGCTGCCACACTATCGTGACGACTGAAGGGAGGCTTCATTGCAGAGGATTATGACTGGCAGCTATTTGACATGTAAGTTGATCTGTACTGCATATTGTATTTATATGGTGTTTTTCTTGTTCTGGTACATAGCCAAATGTAGTACTGTATGGATGCTGTTATTTATCTGTGTTGTGCTAGAACTTAAGAGTAAATCTTTTGGTTGAGAGATTTTTTTTAAAGTTATCAACATGAATTTTTAGGGTCTAATTTAGTGGTGTCCAAACTTCGGACCTCCAGATGTTTTGGACCACAACTCCCACAATACTTTGTCATTGGCAATATAGGCTTGGAATTCTGGGAGTTGTGGTTGAAAACATCTGGAGGGCCAAAGTTTGGACACCCCTGGTCTAATTTCTGTTTTGCTTTGCAAAGGTTTGCAGAATGTTACATGCAGATACATCTGTGGAAAGTGAGTTATGCTGATGCTTTTGTGGAAACTGGACCTTGTGGCATCCATGTGGTGGAGTTAGATGCCACAAAAATCTATACATTTCCAAACCTTCTAATACATTTGTTGAAGAAAAAAACATGTATGTTTAAAAATATGCACTGCTAAACATGCATATGATTGGAAAACATGTACAGATGTGTTTTAGATGACAAGGAACATGCATAAGAAACAGCATCAGAAAAACGTGTGCATTTTATACAAAAAATAAGGCACCATAACATACATGGATATCTTTTAGGAAAAGTGTGGAAATAATACTGAAGGAGATAAGTGGACAATGTTATCTATTGTGATTTGCACTTCTTGATAAGCCCAGGCCAGAGACAGGTCATTCTCAGGGCATGAGTAGTTTATTTTCAGGGAGGTGTGCATCCATTTTTGACCCTCTGGCAATGTGTGTCATGACAGAATCAGGACAACTGCCCCACCCAGCCACAAATCATTTCGGCATTGGAGTAAAATTCTACTCCTTAAAGCATTTCCTTCAAGATTTATTCCTTAAAGTTTTCCCCAGGTCCCTTCCTTGAGCAAAACAAATATTGTAAAATGTGCTGGTTATCTACCATCCATAGCACTCTCTGGCTGGTTTGCAGTTTAATTATGCAGGCCCTACACATTGCCCCCCCCCAATGAGCTGGATACTCGTTTTACTGACCTCAGAAGGATAGAAGGCCGAGTCATCCTTGGGCAAAGCTACCTGGGATTGAACCCCGGGTCATGAGCACAGATGTGGCTGCAGCACAGCAGTTGAACTCACGAGGCGTCTTACACACTGCATGAATTGCCTTATGCAATGTTCTCCTCCTCTGGTCTTCATTAGATTGTCAAACTTCACACTAGATTTTTGTGGACTGTTTCTCTTGACTAAGAGAGAAAGTGAGTTTAGATGTATGGCTTTATACTTCTCGATTGTACCCCGCAACATCCCCATGAAAAAGAGAGTAACTGGCCTAAGGTCACTCAACCTCATGGGTCAATTGGGATCTGAATTTGGATGCCCCAATTCGCAGTCCATCAAAGTTTGAGCATCACCACACTCCTGGGCCCTCACAATTTGATGTTTATGTGGCTAAATATTTTAATACTATTTTTAAATAAAATCATGAGGATAGTATACTTTATTTTTTATTTGGTAGAATATTGTGTGTATATTACACCTACATTCTGCTTTTCCTCTAGGGAACTTAAGACAGCAATCATGGCTCTCTGTCCCCCATTTTATCTGCGCAAAATCCCTGGGATTTTAGGATGACAGAAACAGGCCCAAAATAAACCTGTCAATGACCCGTCTGCATCCAAAAACAAAATAAAATAAAATTTTAAAAAACACGATTTTGTGAGCTTTCTAGATAATACAAATTAAGCCACTTAAGACCACTGCATTTCTTAAAAAACATATGTTCTGCAATTCCTCCGTTTCCCCTTAATGCGTGCCCACTTCCCACTGAGATAGTAAATTTGCAACTGAGCTATGCTGCTTTGTACAGCACATGAAAGCATTTTTTGCTAAAATTCAACAAAAAGCATCACTACCACAATAATATACATCTATTTAAAACAAACTCACACTACTGAAAGAAAACTAGCTTTGAGGAAGAAGGCTAAATGAGCCGCTTGTCCATGGATCCATTCCCTTGACTGAAGGAGCACCCATATTTTTAGGAATGTTCAGATATATCAGGCATATGCCTGTAGTATGAAGTGGTACTGAGATCTTTGCCAGCCTGGTTTAAACAGCCTTCCTCCACATGGTGCCTGTGGTTTATCCATGAGCTCTCGCCATTGGCCTGGTTAGTATGGGTTGACAGGAGATATTATCGCAGGCTCTCCAGGGCCGTCACTTCACGAGGCTCTTCGCTTCGCAGCGTGATTGCCTTCGCTTTGAATGCGAAGGCGATCACGTGGTCTCCCTTCGCCCCCACCCCTTTTTCCCTGTACTCACGCGGTCCGCTTTTCCGTTTGAATCGAGAATGACCTCACGAGCTCCATTCGCATTAAAGCACTGATGTTCTTCCCCCGTTTCCCGCGTTCTTTGATTTTTTTTAAAAAAAGGGACCGGTGTATCGATGCATCAATGCTTGGCTGTCATTCACGACAGAGCGTGGTTACTGTACGATCCTGTGTTTTGTTTCCTGGCATCATTGGCAGCCCCCCCGCCGCCGCCGCCGCTACTCAGGGGGAGCCCCGCATGGCACAGCCGCCCGCCCTCCGCCGCTTGCACGCTGCCTGCCCCGGGTGCCCTGCTCTGGCCGGGCGAGGCAGCAGCGGCTCCTCCTGCGCCCGCCGCCGCCGCCGCCGCCGCCGCTGCTGCTACTTGAGCGAGGAAGTAACAGCGCAAAGCGATGAAACAATATAGCGATGCATCGATATCCCTGTTTGAATATTTTTTAAAAAAACTTGAAATAAAAGCCAAAAACTGAGACCACACGTGGCGCTGGGTGCGAAGCGAGATGCGAAGCGAAGAGATTCCCGTCCTCCGCCAGGGGCATCACTTACCCCGGTTGGAGCACGCTAAAGGGGGCGTGGTCGGGGTGACGTCGCAGCCAAAAGGGAGGAGCGTGCGGACTGAAGCGGTCGGTTCGCACGCAAATGACGGCTTACCGCGAAGCGAGCGGCTCGTGAAGTAACGGCCCAGGTTAGAGAAGGTTCCTTCTGCGTACACTGGTTAAGGGCCTTCAAGTCACATCTAACAGGAATGTTATGAACAAATGATCTTTAAAAGGTCATATCATTAATAGCCCTACTCGACTCTCTTAACCACGCTGCTCAGGTTATGCAAACTCAAAGTCATGGCTTCATGTACTGAGCCAAACCAATTTTGTATTCAGCCTCTTTCTTTCCCCACTAGTTTTCTTTTTGAAACATTATTGCTTTTCACCAAGTCTTGTCTTCTTGTATTCCAGGCAAAAATCAAAACGAAACAAAGACTGACTATTATATTTTAATGTGAGTTTTCGTGGACACAGCCACTTCTTCAGACATATAGTAGCAGAATGAGGTGTACAATTAATATACTTTATAATTCTTCTAATAATTTGGAGTTACAATAGCCATAGTTTTGTCTCTTAGGCTTCCAATGAGAGTTCAGATTTCATTCAAACTACAGCACACTTATTTGTCTTTATGGTGATCTGTGGTATCTGTGAAATTGCCTTCCAACATCACACTTTGAATTAATATTTTTTCTTTCTATATTTGCCCATTGTCTAGCTTTTGCATCTATACATTGTCACCAGGAACACCAAGCCCTTCTTGGCTGCAGACAGATCACTGAACCAAGCTATAGAAAACTGATGTTTAACTATTTTGATTTCTTTATCATCAGCATTCAATTTATTTAGTTATCCTGCAGCCATTATTTTTGTCTCCATAATGTTGATTGTCTCCTTCAACTTTCTTCCATGCTTATTTCAAGTTGCTGCTATCTTCTGCAGTTACCTGGTACCCTCTGCACATCAGGTACATTAAGATGGGAATTTATTGCTATTCAGACATTCTTTTTTCCCATGTGGATTAATCAAGTGAAAAGCAGCAAGCCATCTAGGTCTGCCCAATGTATTGCCATTTTCAGTTGCTGTCAATGTACAGAGAGTGGTAAGTGTTAAAAAAACATGCTGTGCCATCACTGAAGAGCCTCCATATAAGTGAGAACACCAGCAAGAATCAGGGTTTCTATACAGTGCAGCACCTCCACAGGCAACAGTCACACTGTTGCTCTCCGTGCATTATAGAATAAAGATGGAACTGAAAAAGAAAGCGAAACCAAAGTGTTCTGCTTATATATCATTCCATACCACTTCAAGTAGTCTCTGGGCAGTTTACAGTTTTTAATTACAGTATGCAGGCTACACATTGCCTCCCCCCCCCGAAAGCTGGGTACTCATTTTACCGACTTCGGAAGGATGGAAGGCTGAGTCAACCATGAGCCTGCAACCTGGGATTGAGCCCCAGGTCATGAACACAGTTTTACCTGCAGTGCAGGCATTTAACCACTGTGACATGAGGCTCCTGTAGGAAAAGCTAGCCTGTCCCCCTTCATCACATGTTTGAACTATAGTACACATAAATGAGATGTCAGCATATTCTCTGAACTGAAGGTGCCCAAGGGTGAAATCCAACAGCTGTTGCACTCACATGCCTATTTCCATCAATAAAATAAGCATGGTTTCTTCCAACACCCAACAACCTCTTGGATCCCCTCCAAACCTCCTCTTAAGAGTTGTGGAACCTCATGCAACCTATTTGGAAGGAACACGTGGAGCTGCAAATGTCAGGGGAGAAAGAGATGTTACCCTTGTGTAAGCCAACTTCCACTTGAACTTTTACAGGGACAGGCACAATAGTGTGCTGATAGAAGAAGAAAGGTGGTTCCCATCCTTAGGTCCCCAGAAGTACTTGGACTACAACTCCCCAAAACCCTGGCCAGCACAGCTAGTAGTGAAGGCTTCTGGGAATTTTAGCCTAAGAATATCTGGGGACCCAAGACTGAGAACCCACCGGGAAAAAGCAAGAATCTCAAAATGCTGAAGCCCTTTACTGTGTCAAGTTTAAGGGGCACCATAACATTGAATTACCAAAAATGTACAGTATATATATATTTTTCTTACAGGGCTGGTTTGTATTTGGTTTGGTTTGGTTTTTTTAATGCAAGTAAGTATCTGTTCAATGGCTTCTCACAATCTGAATCCCTGGATTGTAGCTTACTTGTCTTATGTGTAAATCAAGCACTAGATATATGCTAGAGGTTGAAAACATTCCTTTTTAAAGACTAGAACTCCCCAAATCCTCTAGTCAGATATGCTGGTTGGGGAAATATGAGAGCTGTTATTCAAAACATCTCATCTCAAATTATGACTGATAGTGTGAGTCTCTGCTCCATCAGTGTTGGAAGAAGGTGTCTCCTCTCCTTCTTCCATACTCAGAAAGCTATGGACAGACACAGGAGTTTCGTTCACATGGAGAAGTATTCTTGTGTTCTGGGATCCACCCGCTGCTGCCAGGCTACGGAAGAAGAGCAGAAGACAGCATGAGTCATGCAAAAAGCATTTCACTTTGTTGTTTTATGATGTATGAAGTCAAGACCTGCTAATTTTAGCCCTAACCCTGCAAGCTTTAACAAAAGTCCTGTCTGCCCAAGGAAAGTGGAATCAAGCCCAATGAGCAATGATAAATGTGTGTCCATGTGTACGAAAGCAAGTGAGAAGGACTTGTAGAACCAGACGAAAGAATGGGAAACTTGCTCCCGGGGGCAAATGTATCTTATCTTCCCTTTGTCTCCTCCCTCTTCTGCTATTTTCCCAGGCTCTGCACACAAATCTCAACTTGCTCAAAACTTTCCTGGAGGCATAGCTTACCTTTGTGGTTATTTAAGTGAGAAACGGGTGAAGAGAGTGAAATTTTCCAAGAGAAAAAAACAACAACATATCATATGATAGCTCCTGCTATGAAAGGCTGTAAGGAGCAGACCATAATATAGCTATGTACAATATTCTGGGCAAGGGAGAGGCAGCTAACATTCCTTTCCACATCTATCCTCTAAATTGCTTCTTTCTTAACATCTCACGTTAAGGGGTGGGTGGGAACCAGAGTAGACTGTAAGGTTGAGGTCTGTGGAACCTATTACCTCCCAGCAATCTGCACTAGACAATAAGGATTTCTAACAACAGTGGCAGGAAAATGTCAAAATATAGCTGAAATGAAGGTAACTTCAGAAAATTAGAGGCGAGTTTTTATGTGCAGAGCTTGGGGGGTGGGTGGGGGAACCAGTTGCAAGTGCTTGTAAACCTCCCTTTTGCAAAAATGTAGAGCAAGTTGTGGTAGCATCTTAATAAGCAACACATTTCTTTTACTTCCTTAGTTTTTTTGGTAACTAAAATCTACTGTTATAAAATGGGAAAGGAGCATTAATCATTTGTATCTATAGAAACAATTATTTGGCCAGAATCCTATCGCGGTTTACTTAAGGTCTGTGTAACAGTGCTCTGGCTAATTGTGGCTAATTAAGAAGGTGCTGTGATGCATCTCAGCAACACAATCAGGCATGTTTGCCAGACATGTAACCAAGATATATCTTGTCACCTGACAGTTAGTAAAAGTATAAATGGGAGACAGGGTCTCAAGATGTACAAAATTATTGTCAACATAGACTTTATTCTCAGAAGCTCAGGTTCAATGTGTTTTGGCTGTGGCCTTCTTCAGGAACAAGATTTAGAACTTTAGCATCTCATTCAGTTTCTGCCAGATCCAACATAAATTCATAATAGAAGCCTGGGCTTCTTAGAGTAAAATCTACATTGACAACATTTTATTCATCTTGAGACTTTGTCTCCCATGCCTACTTTTGCCACTTGTGGATGTACCAGTTCCCTCTGTTTTGTTTCACCTCATCAGTTTGCCACAATTAGTCAGGATTCTGCAGAACATATCTAAGATGCTGGGTATAATAAATGTACCCAAGCTCCCCCCTCCTCCCCCTCCTAACTTTCCAGGCAGCAACTAGATGCCCTAAGCACATCCGATCTCGCACGATTTTGGAAGCTAAGCAGGGTCAGCCCTGGTTAGAACTTGGATGGGAGACCTCCAAGGAATACCACGTGCTGTAGGTGCCTGGAGTAGGAACTGGCAAGCCACTCCAGTATTCCTGCCAAGAAAACTCCATGGATATGGAATCAGGAAGAGTCAGTAACGACTGTAATGCCACAACACACAGACAACTAGGATGAAGAGCCAATGCCTAGTTTCTGAAAAACCCAAATGGTGGCTGTAACTCATGATCTGTCTGTTGCCTTGTGCAGAGCAAATGGTTTCCTCAGTTGGACTACAGCAGAAATAAAAAAATCAGTCCCACAATAACAACACTTCCGCCAGCCTTTGACTAAAAGAGCAAGGGTGGATACTGAGGTTGCTGGATTCTCGCTGTCCATGGGTTCTCTCAATTCCAAGGAAGCTTTATGACTGTTCATGAGCTGAAAAGTTTTTGGCATGGCTGGTCTGACAAGCTAATTGCTTTCTGATTCTATTGATAATGATTAATGCTCTGACCTAGGGAGAGCTAATAAATGGAACAATGCCTATTGTCTACTCAGCCCATGGAAAAAAACTAATTTGTCATTACTATGCTGATGATCCAGACACTTGGAGATCTATTACAACTGCTAATTCCCCAACTGCTAATTCCTGCGGTGACTGCCTATGCAAACACTCTTTCAAAGCTGGTAAAGCTGTGTTTGGGATATCATGTTCCATAGTTGTTTTCCTTTTGGTAATAAGAATGATAACATGTAATACCAGAAGTCTAGTAGGTCAGGGGGTTCACGGGTTGGGCATAGGGAGCACCCCATCCCTAAAATGGGGTGGTATTTTCCTCCAGTCCAGCCATGTGTTGCATACATGGATCTTTCAGGTACATTTTCTTATTTTAGATGAGGGAAGGGGAGAGCAAGCAAAAATGTTTTAAGATGCACACAATCTAATGTTTAAGCAAGAAGATTTTTCCATGCTAGGTCTAAATCATACTTCATTGTGGATAGAGGGACACTCTTCTCCCTTGCACAAAATACCAGAACTAGGGGACCTCCACTCAAATTGAGGGTTGGAAGAGTGAGAACAGACAAAAGAAAAATCTTCTTTACCCACTGTGCTGTTAGTCTGTGGAACTCCCTGCCACAGGGTGTGGTGAGGGCATCTGGCCTGGATGCCTTCAAAAAGGGATTGGATGGATTCTTGGAGGAAAAGTCCATCACAGGTTACAAACCATGATGGAGATGTGTAATCTCCAGGCTTAAAAATGGCGTACTTCAAGGGCCAGATGCAGGGGAGTGGTATCAGGAGACAGATATCTATTTGGTGGAGCCACTGTGAGATACAGGAAGCTGGATTGATGGGCCTTTGGCCTGATCCAGCATGGCTCTTCTTATGTTCTTATGTTCTTTTGCCCTGTGCATTTTACAAAGGAAGAGTTGGAACAATGCTTTTAGAATGTCCTCTCCAGAGATTAACTTCACACCCGAAGTTTATACAAAAATGACACATCGTGCCAGTATATTCATCAATAGTTATATCAGGGTTTGTGGCTTGCAACTTTTCGTACAAAATTGATCCTCCCTGCAAACCATTTTATACAAAACTGAGAAAGGGTTGATAAGACATATTTACCAATCAAAGCCCCTATTTTCCTTATTTGAGGAAAACTTTCTGGAGAGAGAAGAGTGGCCACTTCCACTTCACCAAAACACAAAGACCGTTCTGCAAATGGAGGCTCCTCCTCCTTAAAGTAGGACACAGGGTTACAGTATCCTACTTTCAAATCAATAAAAGAAATATAAAGTTCACACAGCAGGGGGGGAATGCATCCTTCCGCTTGTGATCAAATCACATGCCAGTCATTCATGATGGAGAACTGGATCAATTAAGTTACATCCTTTAGTTGTGAATTTATTATTGTTCCATTCATCTTAGTATTAATCAAGAACAAAATTAAATATTTTTAAAAGCCTGAGAGAAAACAAAGCTTGAATTAGTGTGATTCCTGCTGGCTTCGACGGCAAAGTTTCTAACATTCCACGAGTTCTGTGCACTTCAGCCGTTTGCTATCTTAACCTTCCAATCCAGATAAATAGGATTACTTGAACCATCTCATATACCTTTCATCTGTGAATAATGCAAAACCCTTTGTAAACCATGGTCAAACACAGCAAATACTCGACATGTATGAGTCATGCAAGGCATGCCAAGAGTTCCTTTGATAGGACAAGACATTTTTGCCTGTTTAAAGCTATTCTGCTGGAGGAATATTTTTCTGGATCCTTGAGCGTATGCATAAAACATCGTAGGAATGTGGCCCACCTAAAGGAGGGGGAGCAGCAAAAGCAAAACAGTCAGAAGGAAAATTCTGAGCACTGTTCTGTGATATTTATACAAAATGTACACAATATGAGCAAGTATGCTCACTGCCATGGCGGAGGACCATGCAATAGTCAGTCTGCAAAACATAAAGGTACCCTTGCCAGCCATAAGAAAACTCCAGAGTCCCTATTAATGTGATAGGGCTTTGCAGGGGGGAGGATGGAGAAATAAGAAACCCCTTCAGAGAGCTATATTAGCTCAGCAAAGGATCAGTCTGTGTTTGTGTTTCATACCACCAGGGGAGGAACAGTGGAGGTAGTATACTGGTTTACCAGTCAAGATAGGTTAGGAAGGATTGTATCTTTCTAGCAACAAATACAACTACATAGGTGGCATGCACAGGGCTGGCACTAGGTTTTTTGTGCCCTAGGAGAGGAGCGGGGTGGCGGGGGTGGCGGGGGGTGGATGACGGGGGACGGCAATGGGCGTGGGGGCGGACGGCGACAGGCATGGGGGTGGGTGGTGATGGGTGCAGGGGGCGGCAGGCGGACAGCAACGGGCGGCGGGGGGACGGGCGGCAGTGGCCAGCGGCGGGGGCAGCGGGAGGGGCAGCAGGCTGGCCAGCACCCCCTCTCCATTTTGGCGCCCTAGGCAACTGCCTAGTTCGCCTTAATGGACGCGCCACCCCTGGGCATGCCCTTCCGGCAGCAGTTTTGCACTCTCTACATTTTGGCCCTGGGTCAAAACTCCAATCACGTACATCTTAGCTACTTTGAAGCCGTCCATAGCTCAACAAAGGTAGGATGATGCTCTGGGATTGCTTGCTTGCTTATTTATTTATTTATTTATTTAGATTTGTCACTGTCCATCTCCCCTGAGGGGACCCTGGACAAATTACAATATAAAACAAGGGGTATTTAAAACTCTAAAAGACATTCAAAACGAACAATATAAATATAAATAATTATTAAAAGTTAGAGGCAAAGCTTTAACGGAGAGAGTACTGATGGTGTTAGCCCTCTCCAGGAGTGACAGCTGCTTGTTCCACCCCAGGCAAGCTGGCAGGGCCAAGTCTTCAATCTCTTATGGAAGGCCAGGAGCGAGGGAGGGCTGTCTCACCTCCGGGGGTGTGCTGTTCCAGAGGGCCGGGTCCAGTGCAGAGAAGGCTCGTCTCCTAGACCCCGTCAAATGAAATTATCTTGTTGATATGGGGTTGGTAGCCTGGCATACTACCATTCTGTTGAACCTTTATTTATCCCATTCCTCTGATTTTATATTTCTTGGAAAGCCCTCCTTAGCCACGAACCCAGCATTACAGGCCCTTGCATGCGATTTCTCACACATGACAGTGTGCACATGCTTTGTTCACACACACGGGAAAAGTCATGCATGAAGAAAAGCTCTACCCAAGATCTTCAGAAGCTTCCTAAAGTTAGAAACTGTAAAACCACAAGTCAACTTGGGGAAACAAACTCTGGAATGTATACGTCTGATTCAGACAAGAATGGGAGGGAAGGCAAGTTTGAAATATCAATGCCTGTGCAGCTGCTGACGTAAGTTACAGTATGGTATGTGCTCCGTTTATGTACTTGAGGAAGATGAAAGGCACATGTCCAGCCTGATGAGGTTGATTCTGAGTGTGGAGGAGGTGGCTGAACCTAACACTTACTAGCTATTATCTTTATAATTGTTAACTGGGATGCTCAGTAATAAAGGAAAATAATTCCCCAGTCCAGTTTTAAATAGCTTTCCAGCCTTCTTTCTATCCCTCCTTTACGCACAGGGAGAAGGAAGTAGCTGTTTAAAATGCCACTTCTATTCAGACAGGCAGTTTCTTCATGTATTTGTTGCACTTACAGTCGATCTTTCCTTCAATGAGTTCATGACAGAGTTTATTCTCCCCCCCCCCCAAATGCATGGGAAACCAAGTCAAGTGACCAGACCAAAGTTGCTGTGCTTCATCTTGACTGGAGAACAATCACATTCAGCGCCTATTTTCTAGAAGGGAACATGCTGAACAGAACTCACCACCTAGAACTCAGTTAACCAGAGGAAAACACATTAAAACACATTCTGCAGTGTTCTCACTGTTCTTACACTGGGTGGTCACAAATCTGAGCTGAGCCAGTGGTGACTCAAGTTCAGATCTCACTTGAGCCATGAACCTGCTAGCCAGAACACTGGCAGTTTGCCTGGCTGTTCCTCATAACATGTCCCTGCTCTACAAGGCTGTTGTTGTTATAATAACATTAACAACCCTATAGGAATGGGAATTGTGAAATACCAGCACTTCCCTACTCTACGGTGTGATGGTTGTAACATGGGGAGCAGCTTTGAACCAGGTGCTGCACAAATACTTTATTTGCTTAGATATTTATAAAATGATCAGGAATTTGGCTTTGATATGGGAAGAAACAGGTCCAAGGCTGAGATCTAACTCAGGTTAAGCTGGGGCCATGCACCATCTTCTGCAGTCCGGTGCATAGAACATCAGTGGATATATGTAACACAGCTGTTGGGAGCAATTGTATGGTGAATGTGATTAAATACAGAGCAAACACCATGAACAGTTCCTCCCGGATAACAGGGTGCATTATTATAATATTATGGCGAGCATGCAAATACTCCAGTGTTGCTCCTGTGTTGCTTATGTAATGCAGTTCTGCTTTGACAACCTAACTAAACCAGCAAATAAGATTGCTAGCATATTGCCAGGGCACAAGACACAATTCCTCAACTTCACACTTTTCTCTCTCTCCTATGACTACAAGCATATTTAAGCATGTTTTCTTACCCCGAATGCATTGTAAAAACCGAGGTGTAGTAATTTGAGGAGGATCACTTTATTATTTATTATTCGGCATGTTAAAGAAATGGTAACTGGTTTGGAAGGAAAGAAGGATAAACTCTTGATTTATCATTGATACATTCACAGTCTAACTGGAGTTTGATATTTTTGATAGATCAATATAGTTCCCAACCTAATGCCCTTGAGTTGAGTTACAAGTTCCATGATGCTAAAGTACTGCATATGAGCAGTGAGAATTCTGCTAGGGTTTTTAAGAGAAGAAGAAAACTATCTCCTTTTTGCACTTCCTATTCAGCATGTGTTATTTCGTACACTGTACAGCTATCATATCGGCTCTGCATCATTCCTCTTCTCAGTAAACAAACAAACCCCAAAATTGGTTTTTTTCTTGTACGTCAGTAGCTTTTGCTCCTTCATTATTCTAGCACAGGCCTGCCCAAAGTCCGGCCCGGGGGCCAAATCCGGCCTGTCAGGCCATTCTGAGTGGCCCGCGGCTGGCTGGCTCGCCCCTCCCTCCCCCTCCTTCAACCCATGTTATTTTTAAAGAAAGTGGGTGGGGCTTGCAGTGGGTTGGTAGGGTTGGGGAGCAACTGGCCCCTGACACATTCTCAGCCACCAAATCTGGCCCTCCTTACAAAAAGTTTGGGCACCCCTGTTCTAGTGGTTCTTTTCCGAGCTCTTGTCAACTTCACAATAGTCTTTTGAAGAAGTGAAGTCATGGAACTCTGATTTACATTGATTCACAGGAAAAAGACTCCTTACAAGCCTTTGGGAGTTCAAAAGGGGATGGAAGGACAAGAAAAGAGCCATGTTTTCCCGTTCATGTGGCAAGAGGGTTGTATAAGAAATGTTAAAAGTGTAGGTGGTGCTAGTACAGCTCATTGGATGACAATTCTTGGATTGACCAGGAAACAGGGTGAAATAGCAAGGATTACTAATTGTTCTGTTTTGTTGTCGCTTGGAAGATGATAGGAAGGTGTTCACAGAGATGCTCTACCTCTTGCTTTCATTTTGCAGTGATGCAGCTGCTATGATCTGTTTTAGTAAGTTGGTCAAAGAGAGATGCAAAGACTATATCTGAGTATGTCTGTGAAGATTCTCAGTCATCCAGGTGGGATTATCTGGAAGCTGAGTCATGGCAACTGGACTTCTTTTTCTTGAGAGAGCGAAATGTTTCGCTGCTCATCAAGCAGCTTTGTCAGTCTGAGGGAAGTTAGTGGTGAGGCCTCCAATGCCTTTGATTCGTATTCCTGCATGGAGCACAGGTTGGACTTGATGGCCTTGTAGGCCCCTTCCAACTTCACTATTCTATGATTTTATGTTTCTGTGAAGTCCAAGTTTTTGAGTCTCTTGTACCAAGTCTCAAGTCCTAAGCCCCAAGTCCAAGTCCCTATCAAAAACAAATGTCTGCACCCCAGAAATAAGGGAAGGGTGGATGGGTTGTGAGGTGCAGGTCAAGTTTGAAACAACAAAGCCATGAGTTCGGTATCTAGCGCAACTTAAATCCCACATCATTGTGAGTCTGACAACTCAAATCCCCATCCCTATCCTCCTTTCACCCTGTTTGAGTCAATTCATACAGGTAGTTCCACTTAATATAGTTGCCTTTGTGTGCTTTTTCCTTTTCAGTTCCTGTGCTTTTATTAGCTGCACAAAGGGCAGAAATGGCAAGGAGACTATTATGAGCAGAAGAGAAGATAAACCCCTGCAGTTAGGCAGTGTGAGATAGCTGTCATAAGAAACAAATTTGGGGTATCTTGAACGGATATTAAAAGTCTAATGATTTACTTTATTATGATTGTGTTCCTACTGCCAGGGATGTGGGGTGGGTGGGATGTTTCTGCCTCAGGTACTTGGCTTTAGTCCCTATCCACTGTAATGGTTGCCAGGGTATGGGCAGGATGCAGTGTTTGTTGCTCTGCTTGAGATGCAAACTATCTTAGGGCAACCTGTACAGAAGAAGAAAAGAGATAACTCTCAAGACTACTGGACGGTACGTGGATGTCTTCTCCTCTGAGGTTTGCAGATCATCTAGATCAGGGCTATTCAACTTTGAACAGGCCAAGGTCTACTTTTTCCGGCCCAAAGTGCCTGAGGGCTACTACACTAAAACCTCTACTTATGAATTTTATCTGTTACAAGCACATGCTCATAAGTAAAAACTTTTGTAAGTAGAGAAGCGGTTTCCCATAGGAATGCATTGAAAACCAATTAATCTGTTCTGGAGGGAACAGATTTCAATGGGCCATGGCCCTTGAACTGCCCCATTTGGATGAGACTGTGGGCTAGCAGACCCAGAACTTTGCTGGGGCAGTGGTGAGCCTTGGGATGGGGGAGGGAGGGGTGGAGAACTTATCCCCTCACTTTTTTTTATTGATGGACGTTGGGCTACTTTTGAACCCTTCATGGGCTACCAGTAGCCCACAATCTACCTGTCAGGCAAGCCTGATCTAGATGTTGTTGTCCTTGCTTTGAGCCCTCCTAAGTGTTCCCTTTATTTCCTCCACCTTTCCCATTGCTCATTATCAGAGGAAATCCATTAAGGGAAAGAAGGCACAACAACTGCCCAATGCCTTCTTCTTGTGAAAAGTAGGACCCTGCAGTATAACAGCATTCCTTAACTTGTATCCCTACATATAGCTAAGGTAGGTAGCAACGCCTCTCTGAACTTTTGGGGAGTAAGAGAACCCTTTTTGATTCACCACATCACCTAAAGAGTTGCGTTCAGATGCTAATTGTACGACTTAATCTTGTCCAAGGCTATTCCTAACTCCCTGTCTTGGTTTCTTCCTTGCAAATTTGAGGTCAGGTAAAAAACTTTGCAGCCAAAAGGATTAATGAGACAAAGCTTTGAACTGGAAAGGTCTTATAGGTGATTTATAATGTAATTGGCAGTTTCAAAGCTTTGGCTTGAACAATTAGTATCATTTGGCTCTCTAAGGGACAAAGTTCAAAGTAACGCGGACCCTCTTGCTGGTTAACAATCATGAAATACAACCCAATGATTTAGATCAAAGATTGTCATTTCCAAGCCTGCTGGGAGGCTCCTTGACAAGAAAACTGGAAAATAAGAAATAATAACATACAGAAGTGGAAAAGAGTTCAGCATGATGATTATGTTTCAAGAAAGATCTCTGTCTGATGTACTGGTATTTGGCAGGTTTATTGTTATATGTTGTCAAGTTGCTTTCAATCAATGGCAACCCTAAAAGGGTTTCCCAGGTAAGTGAAATGTTAAAGGGGTGCTTTTAACATTGCCATGCCATCTCTCATGGAATGCTTGAGACTACCAAATAATGTCCCACCATTTCCTGGTTCATTATTGCCTTAAGAAACAGCATGGCCAACTACTGAGATTCTCAGGAAAAGCTACACGTACCAAAGCAGGCATCCTTATGAGATGGCTCCAGAACTGTATCCTGAGCTGTCAGTACAGCTTATTGTTGACTGTCCTGCATAAGTTTATAATTTATAGCATCTGTAGTTTCTGCTGCCCGTACTTTCCTGCTACAACTGACAGCATGTACATTGGCCTTGTTTCGAATCCTGACAAGAACACTGACAAGAAAATTCCTGGCTGTTTTGAGTCCTGTAAAAATATCAACATATCTACAGTAGAACAAAATCCTGAACCTGTTTGACTGAAGTTCTGGAAGGCATAATCCTCTCATAATGGACAATCATATGAGATAGATAGAGGGAATGCTGTAGACATAGTCTATCTTGACTTCAAAGTTTTTGACAAAGTGCCCCATGATATTCTGAG
This sequence comes from Phrynocephalus versicolor, assembly GCA_023846285.1. NCBI lineage: Eukaryota > Metazoa > Chordata > Lepidosauria > Squamata > Agamidae > Phrynocephalus > Phrynocephalus versicolor. The sequence continues at coordinate 728,043 of JAHTLZ010000021.1, forward strand.
TACAGTAGTATGGTAACCAGATGTGGGATGAATGGAACAACTGTCAGGTGGATGCACAGTTGGCTATAGAATCATACTCCAAGGCTGATGATTAATAACTTCTTCTCAAACTGGGAGGAGGTAACAAATGGGGTACTCCAAGGCTCAGTCCTGGGTCTGGTGCTCTTCATTATTTTGATTAAGAATTTGGATGACAGCACAGGGAATGCTTGTTGAATTCACAGATGACACAACATTGGGTGGAATAGGTAATATTCTGGAATGGAGAAAGAAAATTTAAAATGATATATATATATATATATATATATAAGCTTGAACACTGGGCTGATAACAACAGAATGAAGTTCAACAAGGACACATGCAAATTACTGCACCTAGTAAAAAGAAACCAAATGCATACAGTGCGGTGGGATTCCTGGCCCCGCAGTATTACGAGCAAGAAGGAACTTGGATCACAAGCTGAATATGAGCCAACAGTGTTATGTGGCTATTACAAAAGACAAATGCTATTTTGGACTCCGTGGCCTTATGGGCTCCATCCAACTTCATGATTCTACGATTCTAAAACACTATCCAGTTCAAAAATACAAGGTGGGGGAAGGTGTTACAGCCATCTGCTGACTTCTAGTGATTGTCAGTGTGAGCGTCAGTGGAATCCTAACTTCAGAAATGACGAACTGAGACTCTATGAAAATAATTTTCCCATTACCTTGTCTTTGGGGTTTGATCGGGCACAGAAAATCTTCTTAATATTCAAATCCCTTCTGCAGACGTTACTATACCAGCAAAAAGATTTCCTTTTACAAAAATAATGAATAATTTATTCATTAGTAGTTTTCAATGAAATTTAACAGAAACGAATGATGCAACAGCAGTTTTCTGGAAACAGAAGCAAATGTGCAAACTTTGACTGTAACTATCACCATGTTTATCAGATCAATTTGAAATCTGGAGCATCTTTAGATTTTGATAGGTGATTGGTACCAGGCTTCAGGTAATTAAGTCAACATGTGTCAATTGTATAAGCATTCTAGGGCTTATAGTGGCAGAACCTTCCTTGTCCAGCTTACCTTAACTAAAGCAGGACTCCCGTGCACTTTTAGCAACCTCTCCATGTTCTTCTTATGGAATGTGTGCGTATAACAGGTTAATGTTGGATTTAGTAGGTTTTATTTCAAAACAAGCTGGCTGGAAAGCTCAGTGGTTTAGGTGTCTGGGAGGCCCCTCTGTACCTCCCATGAGTAGAGCCAGCCTGTGTGACCTTGGGCAAGTGGCACCTTCCCAGGGCAGCCCCAGAAGAACGGAATTCTGAGTACTCTCTACCTGGAAAAGTCTGAAAAGGGTCACCATAAGTCAGAATTGATTTGAAAGCACAGTTATTATTATTATCAAATTAGCACACAGCAGACAAGATAACTACGCTGGATTTTGTATTACAAATCACTGATTGAATGCTTCCCAAGTGTTTAGGACTACTTTCTCTTATTTGTTTGAGATCTAGCACCCAAAAGTTTCATGGAGTGTCCCCTAGTTCTAGTATGACTAGTATCCTATTTAGTAATCAGAACTGTTGTACAGGTGTTGTCTTGGCTCCAGCAGGGTGCCTGTCATATAGCCAGTTATGGGATCAATCATGTAAGCAGTGAGAGGCTAAGCATGTTATTGGAGCTTCCCTGAGCTGGGGAAATGCTTATGTGACTACTCTACTGCTCTGCGATTGCTGCACAGAATATGGGTCCAGGTGAAGAAAGAAGGGCCTTGTCACTGTATCCAACATTTGGCTTGATCCACATTTGTTCACATTGCCAATAGACTCGTCAGACTCTTAGGAAACCTGACTTGTTTAATAGTGTTCGGCTGCATCCCTCAGATGCTCTGAAATGTTCATACTCTCAGCAACACCTAACAAAGGGCAAGGTTGCAATGTATTTGGAACCTCAGCCTTCCACAGAAAAATACCCACATGAGACAGAGAGACACCAAACATTCCTCTGACCAGGCATTACTCAAGAAAAACCCACTGGATCCCTACGTTCTGACAAATCTTTATTGTAAATGACATATAAAATGTTGCATAGTTTCCAGCCAAACCCAGATCAAAAGAACTGGAACATCATTTTTCAAGTTTAGCATAGTCCTTACATGACATTGCAGTGCCTCATTATCTCTCAATTAGACCACAAATTGTCTCCATGGTGTAGCATACATGTCCTATTTTCTTAGAGTTTGTCTCCATGGTTTCCAGGTTGAAATAGCCATGCCACAAAAAATGTGTGTTGCAGAGTCTTCATATTATCATGACAAAAGATGGTAACGTTTTAAAACATAGCGCCAGGAGTCATCCTGATTGTCCATGCGCAAGAAGCCCTTTTGTAGAAAATTCTAAAAGAACATCTAAGGGAGTTGCTTTTCTAGGGTAGTAATTTCATCTTAACTGATAATTAACTTTGATGTTAAATTATTGAACTTATTAAACTACCACATGCCTTTGATTCCAGCCCTGACCCTACCGCCTGCCCTCTCCTTACTATATGTACAACTATGCTCAGTTCTCCTATGCATGTCTTCTCATGTTCCAACTTCTGTTCTGAATTTTATTAGGTAAACACTAACAGTATATTCCCAACTGGGTTGGCAGGCTAGACTAGTTCAGGAAAACAACAGCAATAAGAGGAAGAAGCAGTGGAAGGGCAAAGAAACCTTTTGTTAAAGTCTTTTCAATCAATAGGAAAAACGGTCTTTACTGACCCAACCTTTCATCCTTCACCTTCTCCAGCCCTTCTTGGGGTTGGTAGGTATTACTGTAGGTACAGTACACACACACACACACACACACAGAGAGAGAGAGAGAGGGGGGGGCTCAAAGGTGCTTAGTGCTCCAGGAGCACTTAGGAGTCTTAGAGACAGCACAATAAAAAAAGAATAAGAAAACTATAAGTGGAAAGAGCCAACACATTTCTTTGATATGTCACTATCGCTTAATGCAGGGCAACCAAGTTTTCTGTTCTTGGAATCTCTATGTCACAGGCGGTCAGAAATGTATATATAAATACAGTGAAATAAAATAAAATTGCAAAGAATGAAAGTGGAAATAGCCAAAAGTCCCCCCCCCTCCACTTTTGATACAATGACATTTTGGAGTAGACTTTGGGATAGGTGTGCTGTCACCACTTGAGAGATGAGCTGACATTCCTGAAGGCAACCAGAAGCTGTAACCTTGTCAGAGGAGGAAAGGTTTAAGGGAGAAGGATGCAAACAACCTTGGAGGATCAGTTGCAGCTCCACAGTTCTGGGGAGTTAAAATCATTTTAAAATGTGAAAAGATTACTGAAAGTGCCAATAAAGGCATGAGTGTCCAATTTTCTTTCTCTGAATCATGATGACTTAGTTTGCATGTGCCGATTGCTTTCATTTCAGGTATACCCAGTTCAAGACAGGGAAAGAAGGATTTGGATTCTTAGATGAAAGGCAGTGACTTGGGGAAGGTATCTGAACTAGAGCTGCAGGTAGGGCTGATCCTACTATTAGGCAGAGTGAGGTGGTCACTTCAGGTAGCAGAAAATGGAAGGGGGAAGCAGGATTTTAGAGAAGAAACCTATATGGACCTTCCCACCCCCAACCTGCTTCTTCTAGGTGTGGTGGATGATGCTCTCCCCACCACCACCACCACCACCACTCTGTTGAGGAAAGATTCAACTGTTAGTACAGTTGGCTGTGGTATGTGGAATGAGTGGGCACCATTTTTTTTACCTCAAACTGGTCTAAAGCTGGTCTTTCCACATTCCTTGATATATATAATCACACTATAGTTGTTTTCCATATTAAATTGGGCTTGGATCTAGTCTAAGTTGGAGCACAGTTGCTGGCAGTGGGAGAGAGTGCTTAGGCATGTAAGCCATGAGCAGGAACTTGATGATGATGATGATGAGGATGAGGATGATGATGATGATGATGATGATGAGGAGGAGGAGGAGGAGGAGGAGGAGGAGGATGACAACGACGACTGTGATCTGATCTCCAATGTGCCTTAAAGCCTGTATGGTACTGTTTCATTTAAAATAATTAGGAATACTATTATATGCATTGCCATACAGGTATAATTACACTGAAGGGAAAAGAAAACTCTTCAGAATCCCAAGAAAAACTATTACTGCTAGGAAGAAACAACTTACAGTATTGCAGTTTGGAAGAGATAGGTAAGGTGTGATTATATGTAGAACATACATACAGAACAGACGCTTGGCTATTTTATGTGCTTTGAGGTTTATGTATTTTTTAAAAAAAAGGTTGTACTCATAATACATAAAATCTTAAAGCAGAAATAATTTGTGAAGTCAACATTTTTGTTATTTATTTGTATTTATTATATTTATACCCCGCCCATCTGGCTACCTGGCCACACAGGGCAGCTTACAGCAAGAGAGTGAAACAATATGACATAACAAAGTAAATACAAGATAACAAAACCCAATGAATACAATATATCAACTACAGCAACAGACAAATAACTGAGACTATAGTTACAACAACATTTACGAGTATAACATCAAATCATTGTGTTTTTTTATCATTTGGTATCCTCTCAGGGAAGCTACTTTGAGTGAGAAGCAGTTTTTGCTACACTGAAATGGAAAAAGATGTAGAAATATTAAACCGTAGAAGCTTTTAAAATGTGCAGCCAAAGAAGGGTGTTTCTGAGACCAGCGCATTGCCTTGAAGGCATATTATGCCCTAGTCTGTCTGGAACTAAGCTTGGTCTGGGTTTGGCCTGCCTGGTAGGAATTCATTGTTTTCTGTAAAAAGTAACCTCCCAAACTCTGCTTGTAACAACTCAGGCCACTCAGAACAGCTGCAGGGATCGCAAACCGTATAAATTCCCACACAGGACATCTCTTAGGATCTGATAGCAAATTAGGTTTAGCATATGTATCTACAAATGGAGCTTCCTCAATGGAAGAGATCTCTTTGCATTATGTTTTTCCCTTGTGCATATGCAGTCTCTTCTCTGTTATCTTGCTTTTAGCAGTGCTTTGTGATTGGACTTCGAAAAGTCGAAATTGGACTTCGCAAGTCTGATTGCTCAAGAAATCTCCATCACTGGAGGCAAATGTGTGGATGTCAGTTGCAAAGAACACACCTCTTTTTAATGTCTAGTTTAATCCTTACTAGCTACTCTGCTTCCAAAAAAAAAGAGCAACACACTATTTTTTTTTTGCTCTGATAAACCCCACCTTCAAAGGTCTGTTGTTACCTGCCAGCAGACTTCCTAGCTATTTTTTCTTGGGCATACCACTAGAATAGCAGCAGAGACATCAAGGAACTGTAGCATCATCTTTCTGCCAAGCTTCTCCTAACAGTCCCACCATTCAGTTAATATGCGGCCACGTCTTGCAGGTTTTTCACCAACAGGCTAGCCCAGAAGGACCTTCAGACAGAGGTTGATGATAAATGACCAAAAGACCAAACAAAGCAACATTGGCTTGATATGGTACACAATGACACAAGGGTGATTTGCCTACAGCTGGACCCAGCCAGCAAACAAGAGAAATAGCATCTCTGATCCAAAACACCAGACTCCACCATCACAGAGGACAAATACTCAAGAAGAAGTACTGAACTGTAAACCACCTAAGGAATCATTTTGATCCAAAGGTAAGGTAGACATCATTACATTAACCTAAATAAATTCTGTCCTCTCCTTTCTGTTCAGGTTTCTTCCTTGTACATACAGTAGTAATCCAAAACACTCTAGTATCCACGATCTTGCTGTTGATCTTCTCCAGCAAAATAAGTAATTGTTGCTTCTGAACCACAGCTTTTTAAAACCATTTTCTTATTGTTCTTATTAATGTCTTTACATACTTCCATGCTCACTACATTTTTGTTCTGTTTAAAGAATAAATTGAATAAAAAACAAACCCACCGTGAATTGGTAACAATAAAATAAAAACTTCAAGCATTAATTTTCATGATCATTTTTAAAATGTAGCCACTTCCTTAAAGCATGCAGAACTAAATGGAAAACTGGCCAGCAGATCAAAAGAATAGAACCAATTGTTGGTCCTTCCTAGATTTTATTCTTCAAATAAATCACACACCTTCAATTGATATTTAATCTTTGATATTTTTATGTTGTTTCCACCTGAGACTATGTGTATGGTTTCTATTCATTCCATTCCTTAAACTGAGCAAAAATGTGATGAGTATTTAAGTTCCATTGATTCAATGGACCTTTTCAAGTTGTGGGCAGTAATTATAATTAATTCCAAAATTCCCAAATCCTGGTTAAATTTAAGTTTTGGTAGCTTGTAAGGTAGCATTTTGCTTATGTTGTCATATTCCACTTTTTGTGACAGTCCTGTACATTAAAGTACCAATATTTGATTAAAGAATTCATTTCATAACAGCTGTTAAAATGAGTATAGATTGCAGACAATTTCCAAACTAAATACTATATTTGTAACTTCAACTAGAGGTTTGACAAATCAACACATTCTTTCAATTCTTGGGCTTCAATGCAAAGAAATTCTGTTCTGTTCTGGATAACGAGGAAAACCAGCAGTATGTGCCATGGTTTGTCCAGGACATCTTGATACCTGTGACAAGATCATGACTTTCACTATTTTGAAATATGAGATGGCCTCCTACTCCATGTATCTCCTGATTCCTGTAGGGTAACTTCCAGTGAAGCTGTCATAGGCTTTTCTAGTCACATGCCAATCATATGACACAGCATGAAATAGGAAATGACTGCTCTGACTTCTTATGTATTTATTTAATTATTTATTTTAAATGTTTTTAGCCCACCTTTCTCCTTCGAAAAGGACCCAAGGTGGCTTACAATAATGAGGGGCAATATACAGCCGAGACCATTTAATACATATTCAAGTTAAGAACAGGGAATTAGAAGAGGCATCTTAGAACATTAAACAGTAGCAGTAGAGCTACAAAAGGCATGCAAAAAGAAAAGAAAAATCCATCATGAGGGGTGGAAAGTAACATGGAAAACACTGGCATTCTTATGAAATCAGTCAATGCAGTCATGTATGGTAACCCATATAAAGTTACATACCGTAGTAGTAATCCATATAAATATATAAATACATAGTAATCCATATAAATAGTAATCCATATAAAATTACATAGTAGGAAGTTTTGTTGCTGAAAGTTATACTACTGGAATTACTGCTGGAAGAACATAATAGGATGCCAACCAAATAATGGTAATAGAATTTTACACCTCTGCTAACAGGGAGACCACCTGAAATGTATACTTCTATTGTTCAGCAGAGGGGGATTGCTAGGGTCTGCACTCTGCAGCTGATCTTACATCCATATATAATGCAAGACCTGCTACTTTGCCTAATGGAAGGTGCAGTCAACATTTCCTTGATACTTCCCTGGGGCCTGAGGATTTGGGGACCAGACTGAATGTGGTAGGCTGTGGCACAAGGGCTTTAGGAGGCAGGCAGGCAGGCAAGAAGATCATATTCTATAGGCATTTTCTTGAATTTAAGCCTCCTTATAGAAAATGTAAACTAAGACAACTAGTTCTTCTATCCCAAATGCAGGAGGCGTCATCACACACACATCCCATTTATTCCTCCCGGAATCCTTGGAATAGTCCCAGTTACAACCTGAAATTTTCATAGCATCAGGTACACCTTGGAACACAATACTGCAAAAGTGACTTGATACTTTTTCAGTATTAAGTGACTTGTTACTTTTGCAGTAACAAAAGTCACCTTTGCATTTTGCAAAAGTGATTTGTTACTTTTGCATTTTGCAAAAGTGACTTGTTACTTTTGTAGTATTACTTGTTACATTATTCGGTATTTTGTCTGTGGTCTTATTCATGGTGAGAACCAATTGGTAGACTATTGGGTTAAGACTCAGGAGACGTGGGTTTAAATTCTCATTTTGCTAAGGAAATTTATTAGGGGTGGTAAATGGCAAGCAACTCCTTGAACATCTCACATATGTCAGCAACCTTATTAGGATTCCCATAAACTGGAATGCTGGCCAGATAGTTCTGGAGGTGTCTGCCTGAAGAGTTAAGAGGTTGGGACTCCGGAGTTCTCTTCCCCATTGTGCATCCTGAATCAGCCAGCCTGTGTGGCCTTGAGCCAGCTGTTTAGTTCCAAAAGAAGGGAATGGCAAACCATTGAGAACTCTATCTAGAAAACCCTGTGGAAAAGGGGTGATCCTAAATCCATATTGACTTGATGGCACATAATTATACAGCTGGTCAGATAAGTCATCTGGATGCAGACCAGAGATTGGGAGTTTGATTCCCCAGAATTTACTTGATGGCATGTAATTATTAAATTGGAAGAAAAAATGAAGGCACATAATAAACAAAATGTTACTCATTACTCTTCTTATGTAACTGGCCCAGGAACGGAGCTGTTCTATCTTTACCTAGAATATTGTTGTGTCGTACAGTCGTCACTGACTCTTCATGACCCCATGTCCATGGAGTTTTCATGGCAGGAATACTGAAATGGCTTGCCAATTCCTACTCCAGACACTACCAGCACCTGGTATTCCCTGGTGGTCTTCCATCCAAGTACTAGCCAAGCTCGGCCCTGCTTAGCTTCCAAGATCAGGCAAGATTGGATGGGCTCTGAGTATTTAGAAAATAAGGACCCAAAATTATGCCCATGAGACTAATGCAATCCTAGTGACTTTTGACCACAAATTGCAAGAAGTCTTAACTTGAGGCATTCCACTGTTGAACATGAGGCTGTTTGTTTTATCCTATGATAATAGGATTTGGTCTGAAGTTTTCATGACATCCAGAACACTGGGCACTCTGTTTCAATAAGGATAACTTTCTTCACCACATCCCAGGAAGGGTGGAAGACAGGCACCCACCCCCACACTTCCTGTAGTGTCTGAAGTGTCCTATTGCACAGTTACTATGACATTTAATTCTTGTTACCTCACTAGGAAAAGGTCAGTTTGTTGCCCTTATTATGTAACAAATGACAAGTAATAATAATGGTGATACTTCTGAATTCCAAGCTATGATCAACAGATCCAGATTCCATTGCTTCAACAGCAGTAATTTCTTTCCTGCCCTCCTGTCCCCAAGATGTTTTGTACTGAATCTGATTTGAATTCACTTTGCTAATTTGTTTAATTGTTTTACTTCACTATTGTAAACTGCCCAGAGTTGTCCTGCAGCCAGATGGGTGCTATGGAAGGAAGGAAGGAAGGAAGGAAGGAAGGAAATAAATTGTATGTCAGCTGAAATGAAATAACCAATCCTCTATCCTTCCAAGAGCCTCATGAAGCAGTGGCTAAACTACTGTACTGCAGCTATACTTGTGCTCACAACCTGGGGTTCAGTTCCAGGTAGCAGGCTCATGACTGACTCAGCCTTCTATCCTTCTTAGGTTGGTAAAATGAGCTTACTGGGGGCAGGGGCAATATGTAGATTACATAATAAAACTGCAACCCCCCTCCTCCCCAGAGAGTGCTTTGAGTGCTATGGGGTGGTATGCAAGCAGCACAGTTTTTCCTTAGAATGATGTATTATTTTGGGCAAGGACTTTGCATTGACCCAATTGAAGTAGTATGTGATACCCAATGTTGTGTGGTGTAATGGGCAGAATGATGGACTAACACCCAGAAGACCTTTGTTTGAATCTTTGCTCAGCCACAGAAATTCACATTTTTTTCTGAGATGAAATAGATTCCGGGCTAAAGAAAAAAAAAGCCCTATAAACTATATAATACAGTAAGATAACAACAGTCTATTTTAAAAAACAACAACACTCAACAGCCATCCAGTCATGGAAAACTTGCTTGAGGAGAAAGGTCTTCACAAATATGGAAATTAGGTGATGAAGAACTTTACCTGTTGTGTCACCCGTATATTTCAGAACAATTATTTCTCAGAACTGTGACAAATGCTTTCTCTGCAGCAGCCTGCTACAAGCTGCATGCGAATTCATAGTGAGTCAGACTACTTCAAATAAAAGACACTTTCTTCCCTGCTGTGTAAAATCATCAGGTATATTAGCTAACAAAAGGAAGATACTAAATTAAAGCAACTCAAGAATCCCAAGTACAGGCTACTTAAAAAAACACACACATTAGCTTAGCTCCTAAAATGTGAAGCAACTTACTGTGCAGAGCAAGGGCTGAACACTTCTGGGTCTACACAAAAACCTGGTTAATACCTAGGTTCAAACAAGATACAATGCTAGAAGTAGCATTAGAAACCATGTCACACACACATACCCCCCCCAGGATATGTCAATGCCTCAGGGATAACCCACCCCACCCTTATTTTGTGTCTCTAAAACTGGTACCTTGTAATTCTTAAAGCCCTACCAGAACCCATTAGCCTTGAGGGGAAAATAAATCTTAATTTGTTCTCCTTGTAACTACAAAAGCCATTTGTCTCACATTCTGCTTTAAGAGCGTTTGTGATCTGCCCAAACATGTCAAAGCTGGCAAATGTGTAGTTTTTACACTACTTTAAGGTGAATGCCTGTGTTGTACCCTCCATACCCTCTGGTAAAACAAGGTGAGAACATATAAAGTTGGCATAACTCTTGGTTTTAATATATTATAAGGGTTTCCCATCACAGGCTTACAGTCTAAAAGGAGGAGGCATGGGAGGAAAAAGAGATGGGGAGGAAAGCAAGGGGGTGGGTGGGTGGGGGTGGGGTGGGGTGGAGAGCAAGGAGTCTTTCAACAAATTTGACAGAATAATCCCCCTCTGCTGAAGCCTGCTAGAAGTACATTTGCTGGTGACAGCTCGGGCTGAGTTTGTAAAGAAGTTACACAGAGGGGACAGATATGTCCTCTGGGAACTTTGCTTCGCTGAATAGACTTTGTGAGGGCCAACGAGAAAGTCACCAAGCCAAACAATCTTGCACATACACAAAACTCTTGGTCAGGTCAGATGTTAAGCGAATAATAATAATTAATAATTGTATGCCATTAAGTCTTCTTCTCCTAGGATATTCAGTGGGAATTCAATTCTTCAATCCCTGGCTCCATAGCCTGTTACCTAACTCAGTGAGCAGCAAAACAAAGGTGAAAGGGAAAGAGCACAAAGAGGACAAGGCACATGATGCAAAAGCTCAAGTCTACTATTGATGATAGCTTCAGACAAAACAGAGCAGATTTCTGAGTAGCACCACCTTGCTTCCACACCAGAGTTATGAGAGGTCCACACCACCATCTCATTTCATCATAGACTGGCTGATCCGTTAGGCGGCAGGAACAAGACGTTAGTAGAGCAGTCCAGATTAAGACAATTCGGGCAAAGGAGTGCAGAAAGAAAGGAACCAAAAGGGAAAGCTATGTTTATCTTTCACCTGTAATTGGATACCAGAGAAATCGAAAGACATTGAAACTCTTAACAGAGTTATGCTTTCTTATATGTATGCTGTTTCCACTAGGAATATACTTGGAAGCAGACATGTATAGACTTGAGCTGTGCTTTGCAGGCCTGGAAGCTGTTGCCTGGGGCTTATTTCTGAACAGACTTGTGTAGAATGAAGCCGTGCTTTGCATGCTTGTGTGTGTGTGTGTGTGTGTGTGTGTGTGTGTGTGTGTGTGTGTGT